>CABFOV010011018.1:0-14634 GCA_902141375.1 Timema poppense
ATCTTGTATGAGGAAGGGAGTAAGGGAGAAAGATAGTTAGAGAGAGAAAGAGAGGTAAAGAGAGTGTCTGCCGGAGAGAAGTGAGCACGCGCCCACCCGGTCTTATATCGCCTGCAGGAAGGCTACGTGACCATGAACAACTAACTATCTTTCTCCACGCATCTTGTTCACAGACAAACTTTCAACACTTTACCTCACCGGATCCACTTCTTCAATCTAGTTCCCCCTTGGCTGAGTGCTAAGAGCGGTCAACTGCAAGTATCACGGACATCCTTGGTTCGATCGCGGACGACACTTTTAATTTATTATGATGTATCAGCACATGACTTTTAAACTAACTCAAATCTACGACAGGCTGACTTGGCAGTATAGAGTTGTTTGACTTCTGTGCTAGGGGTCCCGCGTTCAATCCTCGATCCCGGTACAGATTTATTTGATAGCCAAACCCTTCCTTCTCCTCTGACAAGACGTGTAAGTGTATTAATCACAACTTGTGAATGTGTGGAATGCCAGGCCTTCACCGTGGTTCGGATCTCACGCTTAAATGGTCCTAAATTTCATCTCACAACCACCCCGCCATTACACATTTGCGTAAGTGCGTGTAATCCGAACGGGTAGTAAGACGTGGTGCTAATAGTAATAATAAATCTCACGACAAACACAACATCCAGTCCCAGCCGTTAATCCATCACCGTGAAGGGAGAAATCTACATTTCACCAATGATAAACTTTTCGGCCATGCAAGAAATCGAACCCAAGACCTTTATCTTAGTATACAAAAGCGCTACCAACTGAGCTTAAGTGTCGGGCACGGACGATGCTAAAGTTCAGGTCAGGTGTGTAATATTAGTTGTTTTCATGGGGGGACTAAATTGTATCCACTCGGAATGGTATCCATTCCGACAGTTTTGTAAAATTCCTGAATTGTATCCACCTGAATTATACCCACAAAAACTGGAATTGTATCCACTACGGAATGGTATCCATTCCAACAGTTTTTTAATAAACAGCTTTTGTGAAAAACCTGAATTGTATTCACCTGAATTATATCCACAAAAACTGAACTTGTACCCACTCGGAATGGTATCCATTCCGACAGTTTTGTAATACACTGGTTTTTTTTCAAAATCCTTAATTGTATCTACCTGAATTATACCCACAAAAATTGGAATTGTATCCATTTCGACAGTTTTTTAATAAACAACTTTTGTGGAAAACCAGAATTGTGTCCACCTGAATTATATCCACAAAAACTAGATTGTACCCACTTGGAATGGTATCCATTCCGACAGTTTTGTAATACACTGATTTTTGAAAATCCTGAATTGCATCCACTTGAATTATATCCACAAATGGCTGACTTGAGGTTTAACAGATGGAACGTTTAAAGTAAAAGCTTTGTCGCAATTCTGGTAGAGGGCAGCAGGATGGAATCTTATTAACGTACTACTTATATACTAGATTGCAGCCGAATCAGTATGTTAATTCAATCTAATTATTTAAATAAGTTTAAGTAATTATTTGAAATTCGTATGATCCTATAAAGCTGCCAACATTACATGGAATATTAAAAAGCATAGCATTCTAAATTAAATCTAATTTCTAATTGAACACATTGATGTAATTAGTTTGTATTTTACTTAACATTTACTGTAGGGTTAGGGATGTGCTGAAGAGGAAATTCGTATTCTATATCAGCCAGTCCTGCTCGATTATACAATTTAGGCCAGGGGAACAGGAGTTAAACGTATGGACATTAGGAGCACCTTTTATATATTATAACAAAATTATTTGCAGTCAACATTAATATCATTTTACTATATTTACTGTTATTTATAGATATTGACTATCTTTGTATTAATATTATCACTGTTCGCCATGGTTTTTAGTTTTTCCTTGAAGATGCTTCAAAAATGAATTTGTAATTAAGTCGATATATGTGAATTTAAACTAAGTTTGTCATTAGTGTTCTAATTCTCTTTTCAAGTGGGCTATAAAAGTATTTTCTTATACATAAAGTATTCAATCCCTTTAAAAATTGCAATGTATACTAAAACATTAATTTTCAACCTTATTTAAATTGTAAGATTTTTTTCAGGTCAATATATTTTAGAGCATGTATCGACTTCTATAATTTTAAAGATACAAATCTTTTATTTTACTTGCCAATAGACTTTAGCCACAAAGTTAAAAAATGAATATTGAAAATCTAGCTTTAATTTATTCAAAACTAGTTAGAAAGGATACATTTTTTTATAAATTATGGTGAGAATTTTATTAATGTGAATTGGCAGCACTGCTTCGCTCACTTCCTATGCAACTCCACTGGTTAGAAAAAGGATAGCGTTAACGGGGAAACTAATTAGATAGAAAGAGACGTAAGTGTCTATAAGTGCATCTACTGCAATTAAAGAGCGAAACGGCCCATTGGTATTTATTATTTGGTCCATAAATTTATAAAGGTATTTTACATATTTATGATATTTAGGTATTTTATCAACCATTCATCACACGAAATATAATATAGCCTGATATATATTAAAAATTCGCATAAAATAGTAAATTATATCACATCTTATCAAGTGTTAAAAGAAAAAGAAATACCCGAAGGTTTCTCTTTTTCTCACACATTGTAAAACAGATGAAAGCTCGAAAATTTCAGACACAAACATCGAAATCAAATTGATCATTGGCTGTTTTGATATGTGTTAGGCTAGGCTTATTGAACCTAGTATGTTTCAGTCTTAGCTTAAATCAAATAGTTTGACCATGGTTAATTGTCGAGAATTAACATCTTCAACGTTGATCAAGACACATTTTCAAATCTCCTAGCCATAAAATATATTGATAAATTATAACATCCATCATTAACATTTTGAAGAGTATGAAGAAGAAAATTCCCAATGGACTTGCATAAATAGAACATTAACTTATGGTTGAAATGCGAGTTTAGTTTATTGGTTTCCAGCCTTTTGCTGGGTTTGACATCAATTTTTGTCTTTGAGACCATCGCTACCCTTTGATGGCCTACAAGTATTAATATCCTGGTTTATTAATTTTGATTTTCTTATATTCTTACTAATCAGGGCTGTCCAAATTTTAGCACCGCATCTTACTACCTGTTTGTGTTATAAACATGTGTACTAATTTTGCTAATGTACTATGGATGAAAAAGGTTGGATCAAGATTAAATGTACCCAAAGCTGCGAGGAGGTGAAGTGGAAAATTAGTTGAGGAAAATCAATCCCAGAAATGTCAGTCAGAATATGAATCCTGACATCATCAGTTAAACCAAACTAGCGTGCCGTTAAGCCCACGTGTTTTGTTTAATTCCTTGAACTATATTATCCTATATTATTTCTATGAAAGCGACTAAGATGTTTCAAAAGTGAATTAACAATCCCAGAGTGTATTTCGAAAGCTATGATAGCAGCGCCTCTCGCCTAAACACGAGACTTCTACAGCAAACTAAGTCAGCAAACAACTGCCTGAGTTAGGTAACCAAAAGAAAGCTAATTAGTAACAAAACTGATTTTACTGTATTTGAATTTCGCACCTTCCTGTAGTTATAATTAATTTAAAAACTAAACATAACACTATACTCTCAACAAGCAACGTAATTCCACCCGATAAATGCCACGACCCCAAATGAGGTCGTGACTCCCAGCTTGTAAACCATTTTGTATAGTGCCTCAGTTCACTTAGCTATCAGCACGAGAAATGGTTGTATTTGAATCTCTATCAGTGAAAGGCTAACCTGTCGGTCTTACCGAGTGGAGAGTGGAGTTTGTACTATTCTGACACAGGTAGCGAAAGATGTGAAGGGGAGACATGCAGGAGGTATGTAAGAACATTCAGACGAGGCCACATATTTCATGCTTGAGTGAGCTAAGTTAAGATGCAACCGGATTCATAAAATCCCTTCGAATTCGCCAAGTAGTTAACGTCGTTAAGTAAACTACCCTTAATTTTAGGCTTGGATATCTAATTCCAAAAACCTCTCTGGGGAACCCTATCAAAACCTTAGATATCAAGTTTCAGCCTGATCGATGAAATGGTTTAAGCTCTATGCAGAGATACAAACACACAGACAGGCGGCATCGCAAAAATCATTTTCTTGGTCTCAGACTCAGAGGTTCATGAAACGTCGATATTTATCAACATTTCAAGTTTTTTTTTACGATAACAATACTTTCTCTACCCAAGAGGTGCGAGAAATAAAAATTATTTCCACAAATTAAATCAAAAGTTTTTTTACTTAGTTATAATTGTCTTGACTGAAATGTCTAGTACTTTTTCAATTCTTCACGTCTCAATATCCTTATGAACTAACTTCGTGCTCACACTTTAGGTATTGTATGAGAAAGGGAGAAATTATAGAAAGTGTATCTACAGTTGCGTGGAGATAAAGTGGAAAATCATTTAGGTAAAATGATCTCGAAACATCCGGCGAGTTTCTAACCCCGATATTAGAAATGGTAATTCAGGTGGTATCTAAGAGAATATGCTTTTAAAAAGGTTTATAACTGATTATTCACACTCTTATTAACATCAATAGCATAAACAAAACCACAAACCTATATTTACTATTATTATTTAGGGGTGTGAGAGGGGGACATTTTTTATTCAGTTTGAGATAGAGAGCTCTACTATTTTGGGTGGAATTGAGAACAGGTAGTTCTGAATCCCTAATTTCGAGATGGTTTCGAGAATATTTTTTTTTCTTCTTCTGTGGTGGGTGTTAAGATTCGGATGGTCACCTACTATAAAAGAACGATAAAAGTGTATAGCCCTTTTCTCAAAAACTATACATAAAAACAACATGAGTTTTTTTGTATTCTATTTAACTTGTAAGTTTAATATGAACTATATTAATACGTGCGTATAACCCGAACGGGTAGTAAGACGCGTTGCTAATAATAATATATTAATACGAAACTTACAAATTTATATTTACTTTGTTACAATAAGACGTAATTTTGATTGATTTAAAATTAAATCAAACATTAATTACAAAAATATAATTTATGGTGTTATCATAATTATTGTTCTATCATACACGATGAATATTTATAATATAATTAATTAAACAAAATTTGGTATTTTAAAATTAAATCGTGTCTAAACTTGAAAAAGTTCAGCCGTTTCCTGCCACATAGGTCTGTAATCCGAACCACCTCTACCTCTGCATCATTATTAGCCTACTTATACAATTTCATAACTTTTCCAAGTTTTTCAGACTAGACTTCTTCTGCCAAATTTTTTTTTCTGGTCTTCCTCAGTAACTGATGATTTTGACGTTTTTTAAAGTGATTACCAAATTGATAACCAATTTTAAAAATATACGTTAAAAGTTTTAAAAAGTTTTCTTAAGTCAAGTATTTAAATTCCATGTTTTTTGCTCATTTTAATTAAATTCACGGACACTTCCCTGCTTTCCTGATACTTATTGTGTTTTTTTCTCTTTTCTATGCATGTTGCCACATGTTACACTAATGAGACAAGGATTAAAAAAAGTAGAATCCAAAGAAAGTGTATGCAGCATTTGTGTGAAGAGATAGTGGGAACATTTTTTGGATAAGCCATCTATATACAACCACTGGGCTCCAAACTCCATCCCCTAATCATCAGAAAACATACTCGCATTTTTGGTCCTCGTGATCACCGATGTGAATGAACTTGCTGCTTGATCAGTTTATGTTTCGATCTCTTTAACCAAACCATTTTCTCTTAGCATCTCCCTACATATTTACTCCTTGATATTAATGATGTATTCAAACTTATGCTTAGCAAATTAATTAATAAAGTATTTTATTTTACTATAGAAATATCTTAAATAAAGTAAAGTAGAATTCCTTTCTTTTGAACGTCTTGTAGTTTTTTTTATTTAATAAGCTTAAAAAATAGTGACATCTAAAGAGAAGATTTTTATATGAAAAGAAAAAGTCTTGTTTGGATTCAGCGATACCCGTGACATTCAAAAAATGGCATCAGAGAAGATATAGTGTGACGAGGGCAGCAGGGAGAGGTTTACACGGGTGTTTAAGAGACCTACTATGGAAATTAAAACTGCCCCTGAAGTGTAAGGAAGTGTTGTATAGGACATAATTCATGTCCATAGTTACGTATGCAGGGGAAACTTGGACTTTGGATAAAAGAGAAACCAGTCAAGTGGAGGCCATGAGTATAGAAGTTTTTGAGGAGCATGCTGTCACCAGAAGAGATTGGATTAGGATTAAAGATGTACGGTCAATAGTTGGGGTACAGGGAGTACACCCCATGAGATAGTTGTGGAAGTAAGGATGAGATGGTATGGATAAGTAATGAGGATTGAAGGGGAGGGGATTACAAGAAGATTAATGGATATGAAGTATGAAGGGAAGATACCGCAAGGGAGATCAAGGAAGAGATGAAATGGGAGGAACTGTTTAAGGACAGAGGGAGATGGAGGCATTTTATTAGGTGGATATGACCACATGATGTAAACAATTCATGATGATGATGATGATGATGATCAGATCACCGTGTGTAGAAAATTAACCTATGCGTTTTCTTAAGCAACATTTTATTTATTTTCGCCGAAGAGTTTTTTTGGTTATAATTATTATTATTAGCCCCGCGTCATACTACCCGTTCGTTTTTGTTATAAACACTATAAAAATACTTACGTTGACATGCATTCCCTTCCACTACACCTTAAGTTGGTTTGTAAGTTGCAGACTGCTATAGTCGGTGTCTTTAAAAAGAGCTCGTTAAATAAAATAACCAAAATCAATCTGGATATAAGTATATATTTAAATAAGGCTCTCAGGACATTTAAATGAAAACATTTTTTTTACCTCGATCCGATTGGCTCTCATAGCTTACGTTACAATATATAATATTTTATTCTATTAAAATTGAATCTAACATATATGCTATTAATCTAAGGGAATTTATTTTAATAAACTATTTCTACGTGCCAAACTATATTGGTTTTAACTAAAAGGTTCTTATCCTGGTTAATTACTATAAAAGCTCAGCTCTTTTGAATAAGAATCTCGACTCATTACACCCTTATTGTTATTTAATCCCTTGAGTAAGTTCAATGTGCCTAACAGGGATTCTGCCAGGCCTCCACCGTGGTTCGGATTCCACGTTAAACTGTAGGTCCTTCATTTCATCTCACAATCACCCTACCATTACACATTAGCGCAAGTGCGTATAACCCGAATGGGTAGTAAGACGCGGTGCTAATAATAATAATAATAATAATAACAGAGATTCTACCTATACCATTTTAAATTCCACTTGGCCAATGTATCATTTAACTAAAATATATTTTAATATATAAACTTACCAAACCCTTCCTTCACCTCTGACAAGACATGTGGGGAATGCCAGGCCTCCACCGTGGTTCGGATTCCACGTTAAACTGTAGGTCCTCCATTTCATCTCACAATCACCCTACCATTAGACATTAGCGTAAGTAAGTATAACCCGAACGGGTAGTAAGACGCGGTGCTAACAATAATAATAATAATAATAATAATAATAATAATATATAAACACAAGTATTTAAAAAAAACTGGACTACTTCCAGCTGTCAACATTTTATAAACTAGTCAGTCTTAATAAAATTTGTTTTTAAATATGTAGCCTACTTATAATTTTTTGTTTACAATTTTGTTGGCTAATTAAGCATCTTGTTAAATTTGTTTCAGTTTTTCAAAGCAGCTAATCGGATCTTAAAATATTGATTACTGTTGACCATTAAATGTCAACTCAACTGAATAAATAGCTTACAGTGTTTATAAAGACTGTAAATAATTCCCCATTAAATCGATTGCTCTTAAAACCATGCATAAAATTAGCTTAATTAAACCAGGACGAGCTTCGGGCGCTACGTCTGAGAAATTGAGTCGTATCTCGATTGGGTCATAATTAAAGGCGCACAAAGAAATTAATTTTTAAGGAGAGGATGGGTTTTTCTTTTCTTGGGGTGGTTCATGGTGAAATGCACCTCCAACCTCCAAATAAGATAAAACTATTTTTACATAAAATACTTATTGAAACAATTTAAAGTGTTCTAAAAGAATTTGGGTTGAAGGAGATAGAAGTTGTATTATACTGTGATTAAATAAGCTGCCACCCGCATTGGTGGGCGCGTGGTCTAAATGTTAAGCTAATTTAATCCAGTTAGCAGTTTATTGGGAGGTGAAGGGTTAAACGCACAGATGGGTGTACTGAGGATTTTTATTTACTAAATTTTTCACCACTCTCAAATTCTCTAATAATTTTAATTTAAGGGTCATTTTATGCGTTTTTTCCTTAAGGCTACTCCTGCCTTGATTGAGACCTACGCTAAAACCTAATCATGACCACCATTACCATACACATATCCACGTGGTACATAGTTGTTAACCTAGTTTTTGGAAAACTGATTTATTGAAACGTCACACAGACAACCTAGTGAATGCGACAACCGTTCAATTAAAGTGACGGCCTCGAGATTTCTCTGGACCTGGAAAGACTGACGAGACGTGTGTGTAATGGATGGTGTGGGCAGGGCTTAAGACCGGGCTCATTATCATTAGCCCCCGTGGACTCTTGACCGCTCCACAAAATGAAGGTTGGGCGGGGTCGAGTTCCTTTACGAGACCTGGTTTAATCCGCCATTCGAAAAAGTTCCCTTGATTCTGTAATGTTGTCTATTTGCGGGTACCGGCTTATCGTTATTTCGTGCCACCACTTGGGCAGCCATATTTGTAATGTTCGGGTTCGCGATTCATGCCCCGCGGAAGGCAAAACTTCTGTGATCACAGGGTTCACTTTTCACAATTCATGAGTTTTGATTAGGATGCTGTGATTTGCTGTCAGGCTATAGTTTAAATCACTTTTGTAAATTTAATGACTTATTTATTTAGCGCCATTGCTGTATTTAACAGGGTGAATTCGCGATCCGATATCACACCTACTGCTATTTCACTTCCTAGGAAACTGCGATGATTAAAGTGTAATTGGATCAATATTGATCCAATCTAGTGACCAACTTGGAATAATTACGGTCCTGACTAAGTTAGTTAAAAAAATGTTTTATCATGACGAACGTAGGTCCTGACTACTCGGTGACTTTTACGAATGTCCTCACCTCCGTTTTCCAACATGGTTGCTTACAAAGAATTTGCTTCTAGAACATTTGAATAACGTAATGTAATCATCCCTCATATTTCCCCCTTTGTCCTTCTTGCTTGGGTGGCTGATAGAGGGAGACAGAAGGATGTTGTACCACGTAGATATTTACTCCAAAATATAATATAAATTCAATAAATGTTGAATATTAAAAGGATGGACTAGATCCGATTATCTCTATTAATTGATCAAAAGGGATGTGTAAAATACAATAAATACAATTCCATAACCGAGTTCCTCCACTGGGAAGGTGAGGGAGGGGTGGGGGGATCGATTTCTTCCAAGACAACTCAAGAAAAGGATTATAAGTAGTCTGAGTGCAATAACCTAGTACAAAATTAACTTTCATACCTTCCATCATTTATACATATAGTTATGGTTCTTACCCAATCTAACTTAAGCCAACCTTTCATGAATTTTGTTCCTTTTTTTAGTTTTGTATCCGAATAGTTTTAGGATTCTTGGAAGGACCCTTGATTTATAGACTTGGTGAATTAACACTCCCCACGCACTTACTATCGAACACTGCATTAGCCAATCCAAACACCAATGAACCTTGCTACATCCTTGGGACCGCAGACCAATGATTTTAGCGATTATGTCAAACAGGGTCGGCCCGAGGTAAATTTTGTACCCAGGCGGGATGGATTTTTGGCACCCCCTTGTATAACAGGAATAATAGGATGATAATATGAAGATAATCCCTAAAACTAACAACTCTAGACCTAACATAGCCTGGGCATAAGAGGGAGGGGGGGGGGACTAGGCGGGGACAATTCCAAAGAAATTCTAGGGTATTCCGGATTTTTAAAAAAAATCTGGTGGGCACTTCTTAAAATAAATTTCGAGGCCAATTTTCAAAAATTTGCCAAAGGAAAAACCTACTGTCTTCAAATATCCTTTAAAAATATACAAATTTCAAAATATTTCATGGAAAGCCCTATTCTAAATAGCTGCTAAACAAGTACGATTTTCAAAAACTCTCTAAACGAGGACCAATTCAAATAGCTTCTAGGAGCATCAACATTTCTAACCTTGACTGGGGAAAAGATGGTAGAAAGTCCAGAAAATACTCTTTTTGTTTATTGCCCCTCCTTCCTCCCTCACACAAATACAGTTCCATCACTATTGTATAAAATAACAATTAACTTGATTCTTAGGGTTTAATAGTAAATCTTAACACTACGGTAACACCTACCCCCACCCAAAATTAAATTTTCCCTTAGCAACTCCAAACCTAAAGTAACATAGGTGTGACATGACAATAATCTGAAGTGGCCATCATTCAGTAGGCCTTCTACAAATGTTTCACTACAAAAATGGTTTGGATTACAAAGAAAACTACTAGAACATGTTTTGTAGACAATGTTACCCTCTTTAATTTTGTAATAACGGACGGTTTAAGAAATAATACAAAAGACCGTTTAAGGGGTCCATTTTTCTAAGATGATGGATGTAAATTAACTTTCAAAGAGTGACACTATATCCACTTTTATTGACCAAAATAAACTATACTACTATGTCAAATTTCATGTTGGTATCAAAAATTAAATGAGTGTTATGCTTAGCAACCCCAATATTATGCCCAGGTTACGTTAGGTTTGGAGTTGTTAGGTTTGGGAATTAGTTTCATATCGTTCTCAAGTTATGTTAGGTTATGATGGTGATCTGTTTGGCGCCCCCTCAAACTGACGCCCCGGGAAGCCACCTGGTTCACCAAGCCCTTGATGTCAAATAGCATATATCAAACCTTACGAGAATAAATTACCTACAGTGTTTAATATTGGCACAATTTTATCGTTTGCGTCGAATGTTTTTTCGTTGTTTGACGAAAATTAAAGTATGCCAATAATCAATTTAATTTTTATAAATAACCAACTTCTTCATATTATAAAAAGAGTATAACCTGAACGGGTATTAAGACATGGTGCTAATAATATAACATATTATAAAACGTGTCTGATTTAGCAACCTGTACAATTTAAATGACGGATAAAATAAAGTTCTGAGTTCTAGCAGAATAAAGAATGATAAATACTTAACAGTTGCCAGTCAAACACCTCACCAAGGACGTGTCGACGACGTATTGCTTCATTCCTTGGACTAAAGGGCGTGTGAGGGGTGCATCAACATCCTTGGTGACAGTTAGGAGGGATCTCTACTGGGTCACGTGATTACCGATGAAACTATCAAGAGTACATAATAAAGCGACAGTGCATACATAGATAGTTCGGATATAGACAACCTTTGTAATTTCATGTGCGAAGTTTCTTCCGTTCTCGTGGACTTACATACAAAAAAGGGGGGTTAGTAATCAAACCTCACCCCCTGATTCATAAAAGTGGAGGAACGAGGCTATTTCACTTTGACTACTTATAATTGCTTCCTTGAGGTGGAGGAACCAAACTATTGTTATAGGACTTATCTCAGTGGGGTAGCTCGACACGCCCAAGACCGACACATATTTATTAGGGGTGTGCGAAGTCCACTTTTTCAATTCGAAGCAAACTCGAATCGAACAAGACTACATGAAATATTCTCGAAGCTAAATTGAAGTGCCATTTTTTATAGTGTTTTTATGCTTGAAAAATATTAAATTGTGGCTATTTATATCATTTTTTACACTAAAATTATTTGTAAAATTATTTTTCGCAACAAATATTTGTAATATTTGGTTTTAGTTTGATAAATCAAGCTGTCATAAAAATCTACATTTCAATTACTTCGGATTTTTCCTGAATGAATATTGAAGTGTATGTACAGTAAATAACAGCTCAGAATGGCAATAATTGACTATAAATGGAGTATTATACAGCTGCCAATATTTTTACTGGCGAAGATTTGTAACTGTCAAAGCAGAAATTTATTTCGAACTTTGCACACTCCTAATATATAATAGTAGACCTACCACGTCTTACTACCCATTAGAGTTAACGCGTGTATATAATAGTTAGGCTAATGTTTGAAAAATGAGGAAGTTTGAATACAGTGGACGTGTACCCGAATTTTAGTGGAGGGAGAGTGGGAAACAATATAGGAAAATCTCTTTCAACACAACTGACCAGGATTTAAACCTCGACCTTTCAGTCACTGTTAGTACATTCTATTTTAGTAAAGACACCTTAGACCATTCGATCACGGTAGTGGATATATATTTAAAATGATGAAACAATTCCCGGAGTTCTAGCCAACTGATTTTTATGATTTTCTATTTTCTATGATGAAAACTTATACACTGAAGAGGTGCCCAGCATTTTTATAAAATGATAACTCATTTTGAAAGCATGTTCTTAAGTTCTTCCAAGCAAATTCAAAAAAACACATCTACACATTTCAAGTATACACATTTATACGTTTTCAATAGGGAAGAAGAGAGAAAATAAGTAAAAATAAGCAATGGCCAAGGCTGCTTTCAGCAATAAGAGGATACCACTGACTAGCAAACTGATTCTGAAGATGAGATAGAAAATGGTAAAGTGTTGTGTAAGGAAAGATGGAGAATAAATATGTGAAAAGCTTTGAGATATGGTGCTGTATGGTGAGGATAAAATTGCCCAATCGGGTGATTAATGAAGCAGTCCTGAGTAGAGTTAGGGAAAAAATAACTATTCTGCACACGAAGAAAGGCCAACTGGTTGTGTTACATTAAGATAAGAAATAGCGTATTGAGTGAAGTCGTATTAAGGCAAAGCGGACGTGGAGAAAATGAACCAGGAAGACAACAAAATCAACTGATTGATGAGCTAAAACATGGACAAGAAGATGAGATTCCAGGATCTAAAAAATGAAGCTTCTGATAGGACATATAGGAGTACTCAATTCGGACAATGAAACGGATTTATTGAAAGACAGAACAAATAATAATAATAATAACACTTCAATATATTTATTGAAATTATCGTGCTTAAAAAAACACAAACAATTTTTTT
The DNA here is from genome assembly GCA_902141375.1 of Timema poppense. Taxonomy (NCBI): domain Eukaryota; kingdom Metazoa; phylum Arthropoda; class Insecta; order Phasmatodea; family Timematidae; genus Timema; species Timema poppense. The sequence continues at coordinate 13,101 of CABFOV010011018.1, forward strand.
CAGGTTAAACGTAAACAATAGTTACTCTAATAAGGTAGGGATGAAGCAGGAAGCATTTTAGAGGTAATATACTAGTATTTGGGTAGAAGGAGAGTGAGAAACCATTTAGGAAAACCATCCTTGATATACCCGACCAGTATTTAAACCCGGATCTCCCTGTCATCAGCAGATAAGTATAACAAGAGAATTATGCTTTAGAACATTCGGCCACTGAAGTGGTTCATGAAAAACTTCAATAAACATGGTAGTCTATTTTATAAATCAATGAAAATGTTTAAAGAAGGTCCTTCGCAATGTTTACGCAAATGAAAATGTTAGTTAATACGTGAATCAGAGATTATTTTTTAAAAAAAGTTTAAAATAACTTGAACATTCGTTTAAACACCCAACTTAAATGAGGTTCCAGGTTGGTCAGTTCTCTCCGTCAACGCCTGGGCTTATGTCTCATTCGTGACTTATGACCGCGAGGCGGACGTCAACAGGAGTATGTTGGATAGCTTCCTCTCTCCAACTAGAGGTGGCTCCCCCCCCTCCCCCCCGCCTTCTATATTGCTGAATAATGGTTTACTAGTCGTTAATGATAGGGTCTCGAGATAGGAATCGAACAAGCTGCCTTCAGGAGAGGACCTCACAACAAGATTTACCCCATGGGTAGAGAGCTTACATATGTTTGTTTGAAGTACTTGTCAAGATTATGCTGAGAATATTTGTATTACAGTGACACCACGCATACGTTAGAAGGATCACGCAGGGGAAAACTAGTTTTTTATTGTAACGACGTTGCTTAAGCTGGTCAATTTGAATATTTTGCGAAGCGGGTTGCATATTATTAACCTTAAGCAGCTCAGCATCCTAATCACTATCACACTTAGATGCCAATGTACGAAATAGAGACAGAGGGAAGAAAATAATTAGTTAAAACTATGAGGCGTCTTGTTTACCTACTGATAGCACTTCTACTTTTCCACTAACGTTTATAAACATTTACTCTATCTATTATTTTGTGGCTGGACAGCATTGACTTAAATTTCAAAATTAACTTTTTCTTGTTTCCTATTCTAGATAGACAAACGCTTCCACGGACCTTTTAGGTCTACATCGTGGCAGGAAGACTTCTACACGCCATTTTCATGAACAAACCAAATAGCCTAAGCTGTAGACGATTTAGATATAATTCGTTTGTTAAAAAACATATTAAAAATAGTGATACAGTAATAATCTTTTTATAATTATTTAAAACTGTATAGTTTTTGTTGCAGTGTTGTTTCTTTAAAACTGGCCGAATAAAACGTAAATACGTGAATAAGGGGAATACTATTTGACTTTACTTGACGTGACGTCAACAGCAGGCAACGTCATTAAAAGATTTAAGTTGAGATAGAAGGGGAAGAGAGTTAAGCTACGTATTCTTTATAGTTTAATATAGTAAAAAATAAAGCCAAGATAAATAAAAAAAATATCCGGCAGGTATGTTTAGTTTATTTTCAACAGTTTTTGATCTGTCATGAGCATAGCATAGTGGTGTTAACAGAAA
>CABFOV010011020.1:0-14632 GCA_902141375.1 Timema poppense
TGCCACCTACTGCTAATAAGTATAACTAACTATACACAAAATAGAGCACAGCTGGCTCAGTAGGTATATTCACACTAAACAATACCTTTTACTAACGAGGCTAAAATGGAATATTTTCTATATAATGTACAATATGTAGCTTAGCAAATACACTTTTAAATATCATAGGTTACGTAATTTAGTTTCCTTCAACCGATTCACAATATTTATACGTACATGGAAAAAACAAACAAATACATAAATAAAGATATAAATTAAACAAAACCATGATTGAAATAAACAAATAAATAAGTAATCAAGTAAATAAAAACTTAATAGTAGAATCTTGCCTATGTGTATATCAGTGCAATCTTTCTGTCACCTTTCTGAATGAATTTGTCGATAACAGCCTCAGAGAATGATTTTTGACCCTGCAGTTAATCTCGAAAACCTTTTTCAACTGACAACAGGGAAAGTGTGGAGAGCCTATTCTCACATTGGGTGTTACGCACAGTCGTATTAATGCGTTTCAAACAACAGTTGATGTGCTCACTGGTATTGTTGATACCAACAACATAACTTATATGTTTCTTGGAACACTTCTTCTTCTAAGTCTCTTTCCTTTAGGAACTTCATAATTTCTGTCAGTCTTGTCTGAAAAGTCTGATAGTCTGTAGACTAATTCACTCAGAAAACTGAAGAAATTGAAAAGACTACCGAAGCTTCACTGATGTGATAAAAAATAAACTATCAGGAAATAGAGATTAGAAGCTCTGATTTTTTCTTAATCTAGCAGTTCAATAAAATGCAGCTCATTAAGATCTTGAAACCTCAGCTTCATTTGCCACGGCTTCGCTCATATTTAATTTGGTAGGATTAACTTTTTTCTATCAAATCACCTAAGCCAGGTTTTCTCAAACTGTATGCACTTGAGTCTTATTTGTACATTAAATGTAATTGTTAAGCCTCACTTTCTTATAATAAAAATAACTTTTTTACGTTAAAACTTAAAATACAAAAATGAGTCACTTATTTTTCATTGATTTCTATAATTTTTGATAAGAACGTCAGAGAAGTTGAGAAATATTAAATGAATAGTAAGATTTTGGAAAATATCCATTAAATATCAAGTTTGTTTTAATATTTTATGACGGAAATAATATTCATGAAAAATATGTACATGTCATTTGGAAGAATCAGTTTTTTTCCTATCACACAGGTGGTTCATGTCAGCTTCTGTTTTTATAACCCACAAAAAAAGGCTTTTTCAACTTCTAGTCGATTTCTGTTATTAAACTTATCATTCTTGTTGAGAAATTACTTTCATACAAATAGCATGTAGATGCAAACATCAAAATTAGATTTATTGCTTGATAAGTCAAACAGAATATTCATTTAATACAGTCAATCATATCTTTAGCAAGTCGGAGGAAGTGAACAATTGTTTCACAGATAAAATGATGCTGCGCCTCACCTGAAATCCCCTCGCGCCTGACAGTTTGAGAAACCCTGATACAAACTAAAAAAAAACAACAATTTCAGACACGTGTGAGGCGAGAATTTATTTTTATTTTTATTTCAATGAAGCCACATACATGTTAACTACTACCTATAGGAAGAAACTAAAATATATGTTTAAATGTTTGCAGTCTTTGCATAAATATCTGCTCGCTTACGCGGAAACATTTTTGTAATGAACACCAAAATAAATAATTTAAATTTAATATCTAATAAACAAAACTAAATAAAATTAATTTACACGCAAAATCATAAAATAACTGAAAACATTGTTACATTTAGGGCCTAGCTTCAAGCCCATTAACTACGGTTCTTTTACGTGAAGGCATTGTTGCACTGAACACCAAAATAAATAGTTTTAATTTACTCTTTTTAGAAAAGAATTAAATTGAAAAAATCGCTCTAGTAATTGCCTTAGCATATCAAACAAATTGTTTCTATTAGTTTTGGAAATGCCCCCCCTCCCCCCTGCCATATCATAATTTCTCTAACTCCTATTTAAGCCCTTATACTAAACACTTAGAGTTTTAAGACTTAATTTGTTATCGATTAGTTTTACTTCTAGCTGCCAGCCAAATTACATCTAAAAGCTTTTTTTATAACTTCTCCCTTCCCCTCTTAATTTCCTAGAGTTATATTTTAAAATGTTCATACTTATTATTATTAGCACCGCGTCTTACTACCCGTTTGGGTTATACGCTCTTACGCTAATGTGTAATGGTAGGGTGATTGTGAGATGAAATGGAGGACCTACATTTTAACGTGGAATCCGAACCACGGTGGAGACCTGGCATTCCCCACATTCACAAGATGTCTTGTCAGAGGTGAAGGAAGGGTTTGTTAATCAGATAAATCTTTGCCGTTCAGACTTAATAGTTATTGGGAATTGTGCATTTACCGGTCTGCCAAATTAAAATTGTATACCACATTGCACTGATTTGTAGTTGTTTCTATTAGTTTTGTAAATTTAGAACCTTCCATCCTTCAACCTTTCCCAAACAACTTTGAGAAATTCAGAGTCTAATATTATTTTGGCTCTCTGGAGCTTGATTTATCTCTATCTAACTATCTGATTTTTTTTTTATAAATTTTATACCTCATCTTAAAAGGTGTTTTTCTATTATAGTCCATCACCACTATTTTTCAGAATGCCATTTTAAATTATTATGATTTCACTGTTATACACAATTTTTGTTTCCTGATGTATGATACATGACATCGATGTGTTTTTTTTTTATTGCTGATAATGAATTTAGAAAGAGAATTTTGATATCACCCACAGATTTAAGAAAAAATCAGAAAACTGTTTTTAATAATGTAACCCGCCTCGGTGGCGTATTTGGCTAACGCGCTTGTCGTGTTTAGCTCAACTGCTGAGGACGGGGAGATCAAGGTTCGAATCTCGGTCGAGTGAACGGGTGGTGGTTTTTCCTAAATGGTTTTCCACTCTCCCTTCATGCAAATGCGGGTTCACTTTCTCTAATTTAACCTTCCCAATTCCTAATCCATTAGAGTAATTAGTACTTAAAAGCGTATAACACGAACGTGTAGTAAGACGTGGTGCTAAATATTATTATTTTAATAATGTATATCACAGGCGTTTAAAGATATTGTCTTATCTATTTATTCCTGTTAAATTTATTTGTATTCGTAATTTTTCTATAATAAATTAAAACATATAATATAATACTTCATTGTTATATTTTTTACTGTATTTTTATTTCAAAGAACAAAAAATAGATATAAATTTTTTATACTAAGGGATGACGTATTTAGGTAGTGAGTCAAATAAAAGCTATTTCATAGAAACTGAGCAGGAAGACAATAGTTTTAAGTATATTCAAACAAGTACTTTTCAGTTTATTCAGTGAAGTGGTCATTAGTTTTATGAAACAGATTATACAGCATACTACTTACTATCAAGTGTTGGTAAACCTTGGTCACTGCCTTTTTCCTTCAGCCTTGCAATACAAATATTTCCTAGAATTGCATAATACCTTTAACTGCTCTGCCCAGCCACCAACATTTAATGGACTTACTAAAACATTTTTTTAAACAGTTTAGTGTGCTTACGTTAGTGGTTGAGTGAGTACTGTGCTTCACTATGCCTAGAAAGTGTAAAAATGATGTAGATAGTTTTGTTACTTGTGTGGCGACTATCATATAAAATCTAGTCGCAAGACTATAACACCATTGATTAAGAAAGCATATGAACTCTACTTTTTGTACTAAATAGGTGACCTATTAAACCTTGGGCTCATCACATTGTATGTAGCAGTTATGCAGTGTATTTGAGAGAATGGTTGAAAGGGTCTCAGAAATCTATGCCCTTTGCTGTCCCGATAGTCTGGCGAGAACAAAAAAGATCATTTGATAGAATGTTACTTCCGTTTGACTAAGATAGCTGTAATTTCCTTTAAATCTAAACATAGTATACAACATCCATCATTTCCTTCAGCCATCAAACCAGTGTTTCACAGTCAAGACCTGCCAGTTCATAGACCACCTGGAACATGGACCATTGTTGATGACAATGATGGAGTCAAGCCGTTCTCAACGGAACAGGACAAACGATTCGGACTTTCGGCCCTCTACATAAAATGAACCATATCTTATCTCACAATGTGAGCTCAACGACTTGGATTTATCTAAGAGTCTAGAAAAATTGTTGGTATCACGATTGCAAGGCTGGAAGCTGCTACAAAAAGAACAATATTTCAATATTTCGCTACCAGCAAAAATATATTGCTCAGTATTTTGCTTCATCTGGTGATTTGGTTTACTGTACCGATATTGATATAGTCATGGCTGCAGTAGGACAAGATCGCAATAAAAATAAGTGACGACTCTTCATTGATTCATCAAAGCATAGTTTAAAAGCAGTTCTTATTCACAATGGTAATACACAGCCCTCCATACCAATTGTTTATACATTGCACATGGATGGTCCTGTTTTTTTTTATATATCTTCAGCAAAAATTCCCCAGTTTTCAAAGATAAAAGAGGAAATGTTTGTTGATTCCCAGATAATGAAACTTACCACGGATACATTTTTGATCCTACTCTGAATGAAGTTGAACTAGCAGCTTGGACAGCATTTAAAGCTGTAGCCAGAAAATTTTTGGGACACAATAAAGCAGAAGGAAATTGTGGGAAAACAGCTCCAGTCATATGAAAATTTGGGGTGCAACATGTCACTTAAGATTCACTTTTTACATTCGCATTTGGATTATTTCCCCAAAATTCTTGGTGAAGTTAGTGACGAACATGGAGAGCGTTTTCATAAAGATATTGCTGTTATGAAAAAACGGTACCAAGGAAAGTGGAGTGTCAACATACTGGAAGATTACTGACGGAGTATTATTAGGGAGATACCTGAGATTATTTACAAACGGAAGCCATCGGCTAAATTTTAAAAAAGTACGTTCATAATTATTATAAAACAATATTTCTTCCATTTGTAAATAAAGATAAGTTTTTTTGAATTACGTATTTATTTTAAACCGAGGGAAATATAAATATTCTGAAAACATATCTCTAAACAGCATAAAAACACAGTTGAAAATGACGTATCACAAAAAAAGAAGATTTTTTTAATAAAAAAAAAGTATTTCAGTTTTATCATTATTTAAATGTTTATTTGTATTGGTTCCCATAACTGCTTAATGAATTCAAGTTCTTTACAACACAGAGAAGTAATTGAATGAAATAGTTTTGGAAACTTTGAGCTCCCCACTCCCCTCCCTCCCGCCATTTCTCCAACTCCCACTGAGAAATTTCAAATGTTAATATTTATTTGGTTATCTTGATGGCTCCCTATACCAAAGGTTACTCATTGACATCTGTATAACTGGATGGAAATCTGTGGCTAAAATTTTCTCGCTGTCATCTGCACCTCCTTGTGTAAGAGGGTATCTCTTTCAAAGCGTAATTTAGACATAGTTCACTAGTTTGTATGAATATATGAAACACATCAATGTATGATTAGTTAAATGAAATAAATGCGTTAATAAAAGGTTTGAAGAGGATAATAAGTTCAACACTAGTGACTTGTTTCTTTAAGTAAGTTGATGTAGGCAAAAATAGAAATACTTCCTACAAGCCTATAACCTAAATGAGCGTTTGAACTTCTACATAAAGTTTGTTATTCAAAAACATGTAATTAAGTGTTTAGCTAGCTTATTTCATTAAAGTTATCGAACATTAAATATAATATGGCTTCTGAAAACAATAGGCTATACAAGCTAAGACCCAACTCTAAATATATAGTAATATTTCCTACAAAACTATTACCTAAATGATAGTTTTAATGTAAAACTACATCACAAAGTTTTTCATTCAAACAAATTATATCAAGCTTTAAGTTACCTTTTTTAATATAGCTATCAAACTTTCAATATTATAATATGGTTTATAAAACCAATATATAAGCTAATATCCAACTTAAAATATATTGTAATATTGTCAAAATGTTAACAACATGAGCGATAGCTACATATTTTGTAGCATCCTAAAGGGGAGGATGCTCAAAAAATACAAAAGGTAATACAATAAAGGGGTACAATAGGAGCGAGTGCTATGGAGTTCAAGGGTTTGAATGTTTTACCCAAAACATTTCAATACCGAAGCTCGCAACTCTCACACCTGTTGCAGAGTTTACCAAAAGGGGCCGTCTACCTCAATAAAGCAGTAAGAGAATGCAACCTGCCTATTAGTTCACAATAAACAATAGAAAAATATCAGATCAAATACCTTGGGTATGGAGGGGCATATCAAATTAAAAAGAAATAGCATAAGTCATTATGAGTCGATATTTATTAGCAATCGCTCAATTAGATATTTAACAGTTCTATTCAATGTTTACATTGTTGTTGTGAAGATGTATGAAAATATAGATGAAATTCATAAAAAAAACATGAATTTAAGCCAATGTTATAGAGTCTGAGGTTAAATATTCATCAGATAATTAAAATGTTAACATAAGATCTTGATAAACGTATAAATGTAAATGAGACTCATTAAAAATTATGAACATAGCCAGATGGCATTACAACAGAAAATTTACCAAACGTAGTTAATCCTAAATCTATTAGCCAGGGCGCCGTTCTTAGTAGCAACTAACAACAAGATATTCCATATTCAAACGCTAAATATTCGCCTCTTTAGAACTGGCATGTTGCAAAATAACAACAAGAAGAATATAAATTCAAACATTAAATATTCGCCTATCAGGACTAGTATGTTGCAAAATAACAACAAGAAAACCTACATCAAAATATTAAATATTTGTCCATTAGAAATGGCATGTTGCAAAAGACAACAAGAATAATCTAAATTCAAACATTAAATATTTGCCTATCGTAACAAGTATGTTGCAAAATAACAACAAGAAAACCTACACCAAAATATTAAATATTTGTCCATTAGAAATGGCGCATAGCCAATGACAACAAGACAATTTAAATTGAAATATTGAATCGTTCCCATGAACCTTATTTAAATATTACAGTAAATTGACACGATACCCCTTGAACATAATTATCGATACAATCGATTTATTATGACTCTACTGGCGATAAGACACCATGACCTCGCAATGAAGCGACCTCTAAAGAACAATAAAGTAAAAATCCTAACTGTCAGATATATTTTTAAAATATTAAAATAATAGGTCAAAAATGGAATTTTGAAAAGTTTGACAATTAAAAAAAAAGGTTAAATTTGCCGAGAGTGAATTTAGTTCTTACATTTTACGTTGATGAAAGCCGGAGCTTATCCTATCCCTGATACGACTCAGGCCCAATTGTAAAGTTCGTAGGCACAGGCGCCAGAATATATATCATAAAGCACAGAAGAGGGGAACAGGAAAAAAGGAGGGAATAACATTCGAGATTATAAAGGAACATAAAATAGCGCATGCCGATTTATCTTCGGGAAGGCCCGCGGACGTTCGGGAATCTTCTTGGAGGGGATCTCTTCACTGTGCAAGTCAACTCAACTCGTACTATTTTCCCGGTTCCGTGAAGGTGCGTCCGGTGGTTTTGTGTCGTTCTTCCACGCAGCCCCAGTCAACAAACAAACGGGGTAAGTCTTGTCTATTTATGGTTGTTTAGTGTCTTTCATAACCCATCCGATGCTACAATTGTAATATGTTAAAGATTGTATTCGTATTTCAACGATATTAACTTTAAAACTGAATTGTATATCCTTTAACGTGATTGTGTCTTCAGCCAAATTGATTATAACACTTCACTATCTTCAAACAATAATACTTTTATTCACCACAAACAGGTTTTTGCATAAGAACGTTGAAAGAAACCGTTAAATCTGTCACCTCGCAACCAAGCAGACGAGAAACTTAAGCGTCACAAGTTGGTCCGTTGCAAGGATGTGTGTATGTCCATCCAGTATAGTATAGATATTATTGAGGTTATTAGAGTACAATGTAGGCTCGTTCCTTATAACGGTGTGGCAGGTAATATTTAGATTTGGACTATTTTAGGTGGTGGTTCTTTGTCAAGGTCACCCTTTTTGTTCTTGTTTTAATCTCTTTGTCAACGCTGCTATGTAGTTCTTAGGAAATCTTTAGACTAGGAAAATTTTAGTAAGTGGCTCTTTGTTAATGCCGCCCCATGAATTGTAGTTGTTTGTGTGCATGTGTGCGTGTGCTAGTGTGGGTATGTGTGGACAAAAGTCAGAACTCAGAACAAATCAGAACTCATTTGTAAGTTTATATTTTCGGAAGTTTATTAATTTTATTTTCCATATTAGTTTAATCTATGTTAGGTTAGGTTAGTTTAGCAAATATTCAGGTATACCACTCCTCAAACTAGTATTAAATATAGGCGCATCTAAATATGCAAAAGCTTTTGACATCATACTGTGCTAATTAATTGTCTTTCTTTTTTCCTTTTAAGATAGGATTAAAACACAATGGTGTTGATGTGGTGAAGGCTTTGGTAAATGACCTAGGTGTGAGAGGTTGAATAAAGTAGCACTTATATGTCCGTGTTCCGATATGCAGAACGATTTTTTATTTAACATCGTTCACTGTCTCATCTTCTTTAGCCTGTAACAAGTCACCTGTAGACTTCACAGATGAGAGTGGGCCATCTGATTTCATAATCAAACTCACCAATCACTCTACTAGCGTGTAAGCAGCAGCATAATCCTTGTGTGTGCGAGTGTGTGCGTGTTGGTGTAAGAATGTTTGCTAATTATATCTTATTTTCCCCTTCTGTTTCCGTTATTGATATAGAGATAGTTTCTTCAAGTTGATTACTGTTTTAGTTGTTGGCTTTATACGTGTTTATCTCATTGCAATATTTTATATACTTTATGTTCTTTATACTTATATACTTATACTTTATACTTTATATACTTTATGTTATTTTATATATTTTATGTACTTTATGTTCTACCCTAGCGTCACTTGCTTTTTTTGGTAAATACTACGGAACTGAATGTTTTCCTCAAATATTTGTCTCCTGTGTTTTATTTAATGATAATGATTGCTATATGCAGTGTAATGTTAACTTAATACATAGTTAAATGGAAGAGAAGGCTTATGCCTTAATTTTGCCATGTAAATGAAGACAATAAAAATAGAAATAATAATAATAATAGTAATAATAATAATCGAACACGAATTTCCTAGTCATCATTGAGCTCATTAAACCTCTGTTCGAAGTCAAAGATAGGCCGTTCTTTTGAGTGCGTGCTGATGCTGTACTAGAGCCCTTCTTGCATTCAGACTAATAATATCCTGGACTAATATTTTCTAACCTAGCCGAGATTGCTTCTGTTTAGTATATGTGACTGTGCGGTGTTGCACTCTTTCCTGATTCATATTTTATTTTCTCATAACTTTTGTTCCATTATGATTATGAACAAGACCTTCAGGCCTAACTTCTAAGCTTGCCTTAGAAAAACAAATTAAAATTGCCTGCTCTACCCTACCTTATTTTAGGTGTCTCCGAAAATGGTATCCTTGTTGACGAAAAAAAACAGAGAGTGATATCACAGCGGGTAAAAATCTTTGGAGGACGTATCACCCTCAATATTTTTACTTTATGGGAAAGTCCATAGATCCGTCAACTTATCCATCTCACTTTAAAACATACCTGAGAAACATTATTTCTCAAATGTAATAAATCACGTAGCTGTATTACATAAATATGTTTTGTACCAGATCCGAATCTATTGTATTAGATAAACAAATTTATATAGTAAGATACTTAATGAAGAAGCAAGGCGTTTGGTGACGTGCGTATAACCCGAACGGGTAGTAAGACACGGTGCTAATAATAATGTTTGGTGAAGTCAATGTTCACTTAAGTTAAGTGTTAGCTAATAATCATAATTTGAATAACTCTCTTGTATGTAGGCCTATTCATAGAACAATTTGGGGCGTGGTGAAAATCTTGAATTTAATTTCATGTTGAACTGAGGTTGTCGAACTAAATATTTAAAAGGTAATATTAGATTCGGATACTTTATGTTATATAAGTAGTAATTATAGAGAATGAAAATAATAACAGCCCCAATATGTGCCCCTCAATCTTGGTAATAATATATGGGTCCCTCCCCTACCCCCACCCACCCAACGAGTTGGAAATAAAGTCGTCCTCCAAAATTGCAGGCAGCCACGTCCATGGGTAATATACTATATTCTATAAATAAGCAGATAAAGGAAACCAAAGAAGGTGTATGTAGTCTCTCAAATTATAAACAACGAAACAAATCAACCAATTGTAGTCTCTCAAAATATAAACAACGAAACAAGTCAACCAATTGGGGTCTCTCAAAACATAAGCAACGAAACAAGTCAACCAATTGGGGTCTCTCAAATCATAAGCAACAAAACAAGTCAACTAATTGTAAATAAGACAAACAATTAAAAAATATTATCTTGAATAGTTATAAAAGAAAAGCAAAATATTTAAATTCAAACTATTGGAACGAAAATCTCTGGATATCCGTAGGCTCAGGAGCATGCTTATCTTTTATATAGTTTGATATACCCGTTTCCGGTTATAGAAATTACCAGGAAATGGCTGAATGAATTTTGAGAAATGAGCTCTCGTTTTAACGGTTAGAAGTCTAGGATGTCGGGAAAATAATATTTTTACATGAAAGCCCGATTTTCCTAGATAGTTTTCACCATGGAAATCGTTATTTGCTGCATGTCTGTAAATCTCTAAATAAAATATATATATTTGGATAAAAAATAATAATTGATAGTAAGGTTATAATTATCTTCTTTTTTATTCCCTTCTCAATTAAAATTATTCCATTTAAAACTGTAAATTTCACAAACTTTCCATTAGTATGAAGTAAAATCAATCATCTTTAATAAAAATAGGACTTGAAGATGGTGAAAAATCATCGAAACATGTCGTCATAGAAGAAAGTGTTTAAAATAAGAAAAAGGGAATTAAAAAAGATATGACCTTATTATCAATTATTATTACTCCTTTCCAAAAGAACATGAACAATATTAGAAATAAAAATATTAACAGAATATTTATTAATGAATCAAATAGCCGAAGCTATCATTTATGCATTTTAGTGAAGATAACACCATTTAGATATCACATTCTGAAAATTAAAAATTGACACCTGGACACGGGAATCGGACCCGGGACCTTCGGCTTAGTACACCAATGCTCTTACACTGAGCTATCCAGGTATCATTGTTTCAATTTTTAGAATATGTTATCTAAATGGTGTTATCCTCACTAAAATGCATAAATGATAGCTTCGGATATTTGATTCATTAATACATGCAATCCCAATCCCGTACAATTATAATATAATTGTCAAATGGCTGCAATAACATATGCCAATTACCGAGGTCGCGTGTGGCTGCGTTGTCTGATGGCTGTGATCTTATATAATCATATATTTATAAGCTGATGACTTCCGCACGTCCATCATAGACTCTGCCTTAAACTATGAGTGAAGAGTGAAGAATGACCATGAGAACGGGACGAATCCTGGATAGTTCAGTGGTAAGAGCATTGGTGCACTAAGCCGAAGGTCCCGGGTTCGATTCCCGTGTCCAGGTGTCATTTTTCAATTTTCAGAATAGAATATTTATTGTTGGTCCGAACACACATCACGTATTTCAATCTGAAAACAAAATATTTCTCTTTGAAACTGATTTAACTTTAAATGTTGGTCGAAACACATCTATATTGATATTGCCTAGACTGGTGAAGCATTTATTTATTATTGGAATTTTGATATTGCTAATTCGCATTTAAATCAATAATATCTATCATAATTCGCAAATTAAAAGGTTAAGTGGTCAATTTCATGAAAATACATTATACGTTTTGTTTTGCGCATGAGCTATAAAAATATATTTATATTTTTTATAAACGATACAATGATGTTTAAATATGTTTTAGTATCTATTATAAGATAAAAAATGATAAAATGATCTTGAAATATGTTTAAAAATAGTCATAATAATTATTTAAATATGGGTTTTGGCTTTCATTTTTTTCAAATAATGGGTTTGTATATTCATTTTATCAAATAAAAACACAACACAAATACAGTAGGTTTGGTTATGTTTCCATGCTACCACATATTTTTGAGGGCATTATATCTAAAAGTGATGTTTTGTGTACTCCATCTATCCTTTCACATGCTTAGTAATACAGTAAGTTCAATTATGTTTCCATGTTTCTACTTAATTTGGAGGAGATACTATTAATTTTCAAATTAATTTTTTATGTGTTCCAGTTACCTTTTCACATTCTTACAATTAATACAATAAGCTAAGATGTTTCCATGTTGCTACTAAATTTCGAAGGAAGGATATTTCAAAGTAATGTTCTGTGTATCACATTTATCTTTTCCCATTCTCTCCCTCTCTGAAACTTTCTATCTAACACATACTCTCTCACATATATTCTCTCATTTTGTCTCAGACTTTTTCCCTCTCTCGAAAACTCTCTCCGCTCACACACACTATTAAACAATCTTTCACACATTATATTTATCACACTCGTTCTTAAACTCTCTTCAAACTCACTCGATTTCTCTCAAACTCTTCCTTTCTTTCAAACTTTTTCTCCCACGCTCTCACATTTTCCCTCTCTCAAATACTCTCTCTGTCTCAAACGCCCTCTCTTTCTCAAACATTATTTCTGTATCAAACTCTCTCTGTGTGTCCCAAACTCTTTCAATCTGTATCAAATTCTTTCTCAAACTCTCTATCTCTAAAAATCACTCTTTCCCTCAAAACTTTTTCTCCCTCTAATTCTCTCTCTTGAACTTTATTGCAATCGAACTATCCCTTTATGTCTCAGACTCTCAATTTCTTTTTCTATTAAACTATTGGTCTCAATCTATTTCTCTAATTCTCTTTCACTCAAACGGTCTCTAACATTTTGTATTGATCTCTTTCTCTCTAACTTTCTCTCTTAAAGTCTCTTTCACACGTTATCATACTTTATTTCTCTTTCAAACAATACCTCTCATGGTCTCTTTCCCAAATTTCTAACACACTCTCTCTTTCTTACACACATTCCCTCACACACTTTACCAGGCACTCTCCCTCACATACTCTCTTTCTTTCTTTCTCTCTCTCTTTCTCACACACACACACAGAGTCTCACTTTATCTCTCACTTATAATAGTAATAATAATAATAATAATCGTTAATGATCTAGTCACACGTCACTATTATATATATTTAACTATACAATAGGCCTAGTTAAATAAATATGTTCATGTAAGGTTAGCATTGCCTTAGTCCAGTAACCTCAGGTGAAAATCGGGTGTCACTTCAAAAAAATGCCAAGCGAGTGAGCTTTGCCTTTCTAAATAAGTTGTCAAAAGAGCCCATCATTTGATTGTACATTTATACCTTGAAAATGGTGTTCTTTATTGTTTTGCACTAATATCTTCGTTCTTATTAATTTTATAACCATGAGATATACTAACAAAGAAATAAGATCGGAAATGTATACACAAAATATGTGGTTTGCGTTTTGTTAACTACTTATCTAATGTTTTTGTTTGTAGAATTAAGATTATAGGTTTATTGGGGTAGAGCTGTATGTAAGAGATGTGTCAATGTTTTTTAGAAATACTGTAACTATCTCGCATCAGTTGTGCCATCTATATTTAGATGAAACAACTAACTGTGCTTTTTAATTTCCGAATATATCCGTAGGTTTTCAATTTATATTTTAGGCCAAATGACTTTATCTCAAAAGACTTTAGGACAAATTAATTTTGGTTTAATTTTTGGGCCAACTGCTGCGTCCCCCATCGGCCCACCGCTAGTAAAAATCCTGACGACAACTTCTTCCTAGGGTGAATACTAAGGCCATTGATCCGATGTCGATTGTGGTGTATGGTAGATATCGTTAAGGCATAATATAAGATACCTTCTTTGAAAAACGTGTAGGTAGCTTTGGGTTTTCTAACACAGCCTGCGTGTTGAGTAATTCGTTTCAAGGTGCTTCATATATAATGGCTAAGTGGAGTTCACGGAATACAATATTTATGACGAGAAAAACACTTCTGCATCAAGTTATGGAGGGTGTGTTTCATTTTCAAATTTCCGGAGTTATAGAAACCAGGAAAGTTTGTTGTATCCAGTTGGTGAGACGGGGGAGTTAACTAATCCCATGCACGAGACGCGAGACAAACTCGAACTTCTACAGAACACTTAGGGAAGGATTTCATTTGTGGCAACTGGTTCACAAAACCATTTCAAATATGTAATCGTACAAACAAGGATGGACTAAGACAGGGGGAGATAATTATGCCGGTGGGCTGGTTTGGTTTGAGCTGCCAAAAATGATTTACACTAAAATAAATATATGTTTTATTTAATTATAAATTATGTATTTATTTAAGTTTTAATTAAAAGTTTCTGCAAGTTTGAGGTGCATGGGAAACATAATTTGTGAACATATATGATGGAATTAAACTTAAAGTTTGTTTTCTGGTGTTTTTTTTATAAACAAACGTAAAATAATCTATTTATTGATCTACACAAGCTGTTAGCCATTTCGGTGGCCACGTGGTCTAACACACCACCCTCGTAGTAGAATAGACTGCAAATGATGGGTAGATTGAAGTTAGAATCTCGGTCGGGTGTTTTGAG
>CABFOV010011021.1:0-14632 GCA_902141375.1 Timema poppense
ATAGCTTCTCTGTAGTGGTAGAGTAGGGGTTGGGAAGGCTGACACCCTAGAATGGTGTATAGCTTCTCTGCAGTGGTAGAGTCCACTCACACTCAAATATTCAACTATTAATAAAATATAAGATGCAGAGAATGAAAAAAAGATTTGGTTTAAATTAATGTGTGGATTATTAATGTTCTTTCATATGTGTTTTAGTTAATGGCATGGTTATTAAAGAATGGAAGTTAAAAATTTATATATTTTTATGTGTATTTTTAGTGGGCTTTAAAATTATCAAGGCATTAAGATTAAGTTTGGACAGTATTTTATCGCAGTAGAAAAATTAAGGGTGTAGTAAAAAATAATGTGTACACTGGTCTGGGTTTCACTATATGACTTTAGCTCGTATTGAAAGGGGTGATTGCCGAGATTTTTATAGGACACTGTTGGGAATAAAATGTCTGAGATGAAAAATCCCGGCAAGAAATAGCTAATTTCATCTGGAGAATAAACAAGTTGGCATTATCTGGTGACCAGAGAGAATTATTATATGATGATCTTTGGCAAACCCTTCAATAGACCCATACAAAGCTTTGAGCAACATTTTGTTATTTACCACATTTGTGTAACATCTGACCACCATTTTTGGGAAAAACTCAAGATTACAGATCAGCAGTCTATTAATCCCTTGAGTTGGCAATCGAGCGTTAGCCGAATCACAAGAGTGTGTGATGAGTTCTCCATTACCCAATTATTATCAATTTTAAATGGACTCAGGAAAACATTCTCTTTGGAAACATTCTTTTTGGTACTTGTGTAATTACCACGTTTTGAAATCACTCCTAAGGCACTTGAGCATTTAGTGTCTTATACTAATTAATATAATTATTGATACTTTGATTTAGCAGCCCCTCTCACTGCATTGCCTACTGTTTCAATATAACAAGTAAAATAATATTTAGAGATTGATCCAATAAATGATAAATTAAATAATTTGGTTATTATATGGCATGGTTCACGACTAGAAATGTAGTTCATCAGAACAATATTAACACCGTACTGGCCTCCCTTATATCATGGCCCTATGGTTGCTTATAGGCTGACCGCAAGGTGATTGCGATGGCTGCTACCGTTTCTGCGCATAAATATCTGACAACCCAAATTAGCTTACATGTGGAATTTAATTAGTTCTAAAACTTGGGTTGGACATTGAAAACTATGTCATAATTTTATATATATTATTTCCTTATATTCGTCTCACATTTTCAATTTTATAATTTTAAGACCAATGTTCCTAATTTTATCAGAAAGTAACTATTTATTATGTTCTGCCAAGCTTCAGAGAGTTTATTATATTTTTGTGTATATATAAAATTTGGTGCGTAGTGATTGATACATGGAAAGATATTAAACTTGAATAAAAATCTGGTTTTACACTTTGTGCGTTTCGTTTGGATATAATTTTACGTAAATATATGCCATTGTTGATTTTTAAGTTGTGATTAGAGTAAATATTTCCAAAATGCAACAAAATATCTGAGTACTGTAAAGAGAGTGTGATCGCTGGAGCACTTAGCAGGCCTGGCAGTGACAATGTTTGGTCAAATAAAATATTGACGATGAAACAATCTCTACAATAAGTTATATTATAGCTTAACACAAAAATAAAAGCAAAATATTTTTCAAAAATTAAATAATTCTATGTATTTGAAAAAAATGAATGGCCTTTAAATAATGATTATTTTACTATATTATAAGATAGCTACCTTAGTATTTACGATAACCTGTTAGATACCTTGACCATCTCCCAATTACATTAATTTGATTACAGCTTTAATGACCACTTGGTCTGAATCCTTACACTCACAATTAACCATACTTCCGATGCCGGGAATATTAAAGTTCAAATTGGAGCCGTGTGTACTGAGGTTGGTTTGGACTAAATTGTTGTATAAATTCCTCATACGCAAATGGAGTTATGCTTACTCTATATTCAATTTTACTCATCCCTGGTCCACCGGTGAAATTAGCACTACAAATGATAAAAATTAAAAGTTTGTACATGATCTTGTGTTGAAAGATCTTGAAAACAGCTGAACTGCATATGAATTTGAATCATACTAGGGCACTGTTCTAAGAGATAAGATTTACTAATCAAACAAATAATCTGTATTCATAAAAATATTTTCTAGAGATGAGGTATTAGAATTAATATTTTAATGTAAAAAAGTTATTGTAAATATACATTTTTAACCATTGTAATTTAATATTGACTGTGGTAATACCCTTTCTCAACAGACAGCTATACATCTATATTGTGAATTTCTATTGAAACATTTAGTAGCAATGCTTCTTATCACTAAGCCCATATAGAACAATGCATTTAGGTTTTAACCAGGAAAAACAAAATAAAAAATGAAACCTTTTAGTATGCATTTGGCATTGTCCCCTAGTCATTTTTGAAGAACCCCAAAGTTTCCCACTTCATAAAAAAAACCATCTTGAAAAAACCCCCACCAAACCAGGCTTTTACTTTAAATTTTATATCTCATGAAGAAAAACACTTTGAAAGGCCTAACACGTGTCATTATATTTTATTCTAACTTTTTTATAGTAAAAAAATTGTATAACTTTCAAATAGATAAACACATAAAAAAAACTCGTTTATTTGGTAAAAAATTTATTCTGAAAACTATTTTTTTTAACTTTTTATTACATAGTTTTATTGATAGTTTTACAAGATTTTTCTTCAGTTTAAAGTTATAGACATTTTAAAGGTGTATCAGATTCATGTTTTACATTTGTGCATACTTGAACAACAACGGCCAAAAGCAGCCTTAAACCTGCAGAGTCCCGTCAGCCGACACCGGCTATTGGATATATTTCAGTTCAAACTGCAAAGTAAAAATACAGTCAAAAATAAACTAAGTTTGTTCACGTTAGCCCACTTAGAACAGTGAGATGGTGAAAATTATGCTCCGTTTTCACATTAACATCATTTTCATAAGTAATACGTTTGTAATACTTGTTTTTATATTACATTTCAAACAGTTTTATTTTAGCAGTAATTTATTTTGAGTCGAAACTCTTAAAAAAATAAATCTAGTTATAAATCATTCTTCTTCCCTAGAAGGTAACATATAATTTAAAGCGTCAAAGATATTTTTTTTTAATATTTAGGTAAAACCATTAAAATGACTGTTGTATCGAACACAAGATGATTGATGAGTGGGATTTAACTCAACATACAACGCAACGTTTAAATATCTTAACTGCTTTTATATTATGTAAAACTTTATTTATTCTATTAAAGAGCTTAAAAATATAAAGGTTTAAAAAAAGTGAATAAATAATTAACTATATTATTATTATTATTAGTACCGCGTCTTACTACCCGTTCGGGCTATACACACTTACGCTAATGTGTAATGGTAGGATGATTGTGAGATGGAGGACCTACAGTTTAACGAGTAATGCGAACCACGGTGGAGGCCTGGCATTCCCCACATTCACAAGATGTCTTGTCAGAGGTGAAGGAAGGGTTTGGTAATCAGAATAAATCTTTGCCGGGACCGAGGAAATTAACTATAAATATTCGTCATGAAATTTTACAGTGACTTACAACAAGTTATAAATATAAATAAAATATAAGTTTTATCATAGGTTATGAGCAGGAGCAGTTCTCTAATTGTGTAAACCCTCGATACTCTCATCTTGTGGCAGGCGATAACATCCAGTCAGGGAAGTGGCCACTCGTGTACGTGCATTTCAAACAGTCAAAGCCTCGGTTATAATAACCAGTTTTACTGTTACATGGTACCAAGCGTAACACATTTTGTGGTGTTGGTTCTAATAAAGTTGGTATCGGTGAGTATCGGCCATTTTATAACTTTCAACCCCAATGAGTAGTTTCCATACCACAGTTTTCCAATTTTGTATCTTATAGAAAACTCTTAAATGAGTGCTGTTTAGTAGCTTCAGTTGCTGGAGATAGGACTTACATTTTGAAGGAACCATCGATTTTTTTGTTCTACAACAGTTTTAAGGTACAACTGGTATCGCAACTTATTTATGCTTCTCTAGCATCTGCTACCACCTGTGGGGAAGAATATTTGTCATTAAAATCGGCCACCTCTTACCTCAATTATTCGTCCCATTTCAGTTTTTCAAACAGTAATAATTTTCCTTTGCCATGCCCAGACGAAGTGTTATCGCACCCAGTAAAGGTGTGTATGAAGAGCATGTATTCTTTCATTGGACCCGACACCTCTTGGTGTCTTCTCTTACCAATGTTGATGTTAATTCCAAGACTACTTTTATACATTGTATTTGAAACAAGCAAGATATCAGCATCTGCCTCAGCTTGGACAACATGTATTCCTGATTTCCGTATATGTGTTAAAAATGAAGAGATGAGTTGTGTATTGTTGTTTGCATTAGAAAAACACATCTGGGGGTAGCACCAAGAAAGAGTTTTCCTCGACAAGAACTTGAGAAGAGTGCCCACGTTGAAAATGCTCATTGTATTTTGTTGGAAGGCTTTCCATAACCCTCGAATACAACATTCACACCAGATGATACATGTCCGTTAGTTAAGTAAGACATATTTATTTACTATTTCTCCATATGTTTCATGACGCTGCAACAAATATCCACCATCTATAACATGTGCAGTTAATACTTTTAACAGTTGCGTTGTATCGTGGGTTAAATCACACTTATTAGTTTTATTCTATTGTTATTGTTATTACTAAAATATTTAAAAAATATATTGGTTATTTATATTATTTTGTTACCTTCTGGACAATAATAATTATCTCTAACCAGATTTATATTATTTATAGGCTTTTTTTTTTACCTTCTGTAGAAGAATAATGATTTATAACCATATTTATGTTTTAGTTTTTTTAAAATTTCAATGTTGATAATAAAATATTATTTCTAAAATAAAACTGTTTGAAATGTAATATAAAAACAAGTATTACAAAAGTATAACTTATGAAAATGATTTTAATATGAAAACGGAGCATAATTTTCACCATCTCACTGTTCTAAGTTCTAGCTTATTTTATTTTTGACTGTGTTTTTTCTTTGCAGTTTGAACTGAAATATATCCAATAGCCGGTGGCAGCTGACGGGACTCTGCAGGTTTAAGGCTGCTTTTGGCCGTTGTTGTTGTTCAAGTATGCACAAATGTAAAACATGAATCTGATACGCCTTTAAAAGATTTAAATTTTTTGTTTGAAGAAAAATATTTTATAATTATTAACAAAACTGTAAAATAAAAGAGTTAAAAAAATTATTTTACTAAACAACTTTACCACCAAACCAAAGAGCTATTTTAGCTATTTTATCTACTTGAGAGTTATAACATGATTTCTTTTAATATAGAACAGTTAAAATAAAAGTAAAAGACACGTGTTAGGCCTTCTTAAGAGTTTATATTATCGAGATATAAAATTTTGAGTAAAAGCCTTATTTAGTTAGTTTTTTTTAACATGACTGATTTTTCTGAAGTGGGAAACTTTGTGAATCTTCAAAAAATTACGGGTTCATTTAGTTAATAATTTGGTCCGGGCTACACCTAATTTTTGTTTAAGTGAAATGACTCAAATTATTTAATAATACCACCTTAATAGCAATCTTCCCTATAATATCTACGTGCTTGACATTTATACGATTCTCTAGGGGGGGTATTTTAGTTCACCTATTATTGTCGCCTTGTCAAGTATTATTTGAACAACTATTTCTTAGCTAGTCGGCTTTAATTTATTAAAACAAATCTGCTGGTTTCTCACTCCTCTTCCTGGGTTGTAACAGTTTGCTTGCATCTACTCCGGTATCTTAAGGAGCTAGTTACAGAAAAACAAACTTTTCTTCAGATGTGTGATCATCTTTCCTGGCATGAATGATACCGTATGTTAGCGTTATTATATGTGTTTATATATTTATATAATATATAGGACAGAATATAATTGCGTGTGACCATAATAAGAAAGATTATTCTATATGGGCTGGAAAGCTGAAATTTGCCGTAGAGCAAAGTGTTTTAAATTTGAAATTTTTAAGGGGTCGTTGTAAAAATTGGTGGGGAGATCAGGGGAGTATCCAATACTTATAGAATTTTAGATTTTTTTTGTGTGGTAGAAAAATTAAATTCACCAGATAAATAAAGAGTTGACTGCAAATAACCGTACATCTCTTTAAAATGTAACATTTAAAATAGTACTCCAAGATTAAAGAGTAAAAGAGGTATACAAATTTGTTTAGTTGTAATATACGGTTTAAATTTAGAAATAAGATAAAATTTCAATTGAATATGTTAGCGCAAGTCTTAAAATTTTAATTCTATTATTTGTGGGAATGTGAGAAATTTATAAGGGACGTGATACAATATATTAAAATATTATAATTGTTAGATTATTTTAGTCATTTAGTTTGCACTTTCTGACCCGACTAATTTATTTCAACACACGGTTTATTATCTAGCTTTAATCTAGAACAGGAACAACATCCAGCCCCCAGGCCGTTTATTCATTGATGTGAGTGTGTAGACCCATATTTCACTAGTAATAAATTTTTCGGTCATGCCGGAAATTGAACCCAGGACTCTTAACTTATTAGAAAGACACGCTACGAACTGAGCTAAGGTACCAGACCCCCCCCCCCNAAAAGGACAACACAAAAACCATACATTTCTGAACATACTTATATTAGAATATTAATAAGCAGGGAGGAGAGGGGGGGGGGGAGGGGGCGCTCAAATTTTACAAATAGCATTCGAACATATTTAGCTTGAAGAACTCAAAGTTAATACAAAAAAAATACAACTCCTCATTTTTATTTGGTCAAATATTTGAATTTGGTCGGCACATAAAATAAACATATCAAATAATCAATCATAGCGCAGAGTTTTAAAGTGGGAAAGTGGGGATTTGAAAAGGAGTGTGAGTGTATTTACATATTTCAAAAATAATTAGAACATCTACTGTTATGAATTGAGTAAAATTTAAATTTGACATTTTTATAAAGAACTGCTCCACATACCTTTTAAAGATATGAGATTATGTGATTTATAAATTGGAGAATGGGAAAAGGGGGCAATCTCCAAACTGGTTAAATTTGTAGGAAAAAACTAAACTTTTTATAACCTCCCTTTTTATAACTTGTTCAGTAACAATGTTTATTACATCGTTTCACTTATTTTATAATCGTGTTGAAATACATATTTTGTTTATTACGGACTACGTTCTTTATTGCACTCAGTTTAAATTTATGGACTGCCATAATTTGTTTACGATTCTCACAGTTTGCTCAGGATTTAACAAGAAGGAGTCATCAACACGTTTTAGCCTCAAGTTAAAGTCCCAACTATTTATATCTTTGATGGGACATACACATGTGAAGAAATGGTCGTTATGCTGGAAGGTATATTATTAAATATCCAGCGAAATGGAATACGCTCATTTATTTGGTAGTTCATGTGTTTGCTGTGTTTATTGGAACATTTAACATATATTAGTATTACACGAATTAAACAAAATTGAATTATTCCATCGCATACAAGAAAAAACTATAAATTGATTCTAAATGTCACCATAAAAATTTAAACATTAAATTGCTCAAAAATATTAATTCAGGAATGAAAACACTATATTTAAATAAAGTGTTCTAATATAAATTAGAGAAAGAAGTCTGCGTAGTATTTAAAAGCTGTAAATTTAAATCATTCAAGGCTCCTCCCACATTTATCTTTTCTCATATTTGAGGAGATAATCGGGCAGTACCGTAAGGCATATTACATGAGTGGTCTTTATTCCAGCACAAACTCAATCTGGCTTCCCTCCCACTGTCTACAATACTCCCAGTGGACATAATTCTACCAGATATTATACACTAATAACTTTTGATAGGCAGTATTTGTTAACAAAAACATACATTTAATATAGATATTTATCTTTGTATCATTTACTATACACAATCGTAATCTTTCACTCAACTGAATGAGCAATAGTTTTCAGGGTTTGTTGAAACACAACCAAGTTTTCCTCAAAATAAGCAAATAATAAACATAAAACACACCCAATGACGTCAGGATATCAACTTATAAAACAACCCATTCTTTCAGACAAACACTCTCTCATATTTAATTGCACAAATATGTGAATTCATTTTTAAAAGATAAATCTAGTTTTGTTTAATGGCCCCTCTGATGTGAGCGCTAGCGGTGTGAGGATTATTAGGAAAACAAGAATAAGATTATAAAGAGCTCAGATGGAGGGAAATAGGATTGGATGGAACACGGGTATACATAGGAGTAAAAGCGGTGTTGCCAAATTGAGTAACATTGGAGGGTAGATAATATTAAAGTAGTTTTGTTGTAATTATAAAAAAAAAACTAACACTCTTTATTACAGTTTATGATTTTGGTCTTGTAAGTTAAAATTGTCCAACAGATCATTCCGAAATCCTGTTACCGACCGTTGACGATAAACAATGATTCTTCTCAAAATTTACAAAGCAAATAATATTTCATATAAATATATATTAAAAGTGTATTTCCCTTCTCATTAAATCAACGTAATATTCTAGATAAATCTCTATTGTTAATGGTTACATTCCAAATAAAAAAAATCACATTTTTTCATACGCTAATAATACAATAATAAACCAGTATTAAATAAAATATTAAATTAGTCATAAGTTTGAAAGTTATATTTTTAAACCGATTTTATTTTTTATGAATAATAAGATTGTGTTTCTGAAGTTTAAAATTCTACTAAATATAGCATGAAACTAGGCTGCTATGGTATATTTCTACATATATTAAGTTATGGATTTAATGCCACTTATAACTAAAAGAATGAGCTAATCTAATTAAATTTTTAATGAAGACAAAAATAAGTATCAATTATGTGGTGATAAGAATTAATTTAAATAATAATAATCCCCTGATTTAAATAATAATATGAAATTATAATATAAATAGTGTATATTAAATAATTACTAAATATGTATTCAAATTGTTTAGTACACACCTTTATGAAAAACTGCTAGATTAATCAAATAAAATATTTTAAATCAGTTATAGGAATTTTAATATTTTCAAAATAACTTTTTCTTGAATTTCTTTGTAATTTATGCTGTCATGATAGAAAAAATAATATTATCTATTAAAAATAAACCAGTGAAACCATTATTAGTATAAAAGTGTTTATATTTGGATAACGTTGGGCAATATTAAATAAAAGCTTATATATATATATAAGAGAAATTATAGAAAACTTTGTGAATGTTGAATTTGTTAATTTAAATGTCCGCACCTATTAACAGTTTAGCGAAGACGCTGTGATAAATAAATATTTTTTAAAGTCCTGTAGAAATGTGGGGTTTGGCCGTGGTCGAAGCTATCTCGGAGAGTTTTACGTCAATAGGAATACGATCGTCGTAAAGGGTGGGAGCTTGTAGGATTATACCCGCAGTTCCAACGAGAACCGCCAGGGTGAATATCCACAGGAAGAGTCGATCCAGAACCATCGCCACGTACTTCCAATCTTCTTTCACCTAAAATACAACATTATATTACAAGAATACCGTACTCGTTATTACTAACACNCAGGAAGAGTCGATCCAGAACCATCGCCACGTACTTCCAATCTTCTTTCACCTAAAATACAACATTATATTACAAGAATACCGTACTCGTTATTACTAACACTTTCACTGCATTGTTATATCATACATTTATTACAAAGACAAAGTATAATTATAGTTATTTACCAACAAAGAATAAGTTAAAATAAATAGTGAACTTGCCATTGCTTTGCTAGGATCGCCAATCAGTTTCTGTCGGCTCAACAACAAAAAGGTTTAAAGATAGTTGCAAGGGTAAAAAAAATAATAATTTTTGTAACCAATGTTCTATCGATTAAGAGAAAAAAATCGACGTTAAAAAAAGAAAGTTTGTGTTAGTATTTCACGGCCACCACCTCTTCTTATAATTCAACAGAATTTGAAGGAAGCTCACCTCATCTTGTTTTGTACTGTCACAGCAAGCACTTTCCTGGAGGCTAATGTACACCAATACACTTGAACTATATTAAAATAACCTTCAACTAGAACGCCACAATCAGTAGTTGTTAATGAAAGCGAAGATCGACATTGATATGTTAACCCCTCAATATTCATCATAGCCACTAGCCGACACCTCAACGACCAGGGAATTGTAACTTGACCATCAACACCCTTCAGAATCAAAATGTTAGAGAAATGTGCATCCCCTCCAATCTCTATCTTAACACTGGGTCATCAGTCATAGGAGATTGAAATCATAGAATAGCCTCCCTCCTCTCTCAATATTCCAAAGGCAAACATAATAGTCACCCCTTAACCTTCAATCCTAGGACACTGGAAGCATAATCCTACTTATCATTAATCTAAATATGCAACTCGATATACTGGCCGATGAGCTAACACAATACTCATTTCATTTAACGTATATAATTTGTTTAATCATTTTATTATCATAGCTAGTTATCATACTAACATTACACTTAATCGCAGGCCACATATATAGGGTTCATAAGGTAATTTCACATTATTTTATCGATGATAGGAATATTACATTATATATACTTAGTATTTAATCATTATCAGAGCCAAGCTACATACTTAGACACTCAATCATAGTTATTATGGCTTTACATAGCTCTTATACAAGAGTTAGGGTAGTTTAGCGATATTTACCTCATACTTGGAATCATTGGTAATTATCAGAGGTTTACAAGATATTAATCCCAGATCTGAATAATACATTAAACAACATAATCTTATATTAAATATTTACATCCATCTTAAAAATTATTCGATGGTTGATTAAATCTCTACATAATTCATGACTTGATCCTAACTATGTATGCATGATAATTACATAATATTTTGATGATAAACCAGTCCTGTACTACCAAGACTCATCCCCATTCATGATACTTTTTCTAGTGATATCAACAGATTTTATGATCATAGGTCTAAGTAAAAAGCTAGAGCCTTCCAGAGTTTTAATTTCATCATATCCTAGCCATCATATATCTAAATAATAAGCGTTCAAGTTAATAAACCTCCACCGGGTGAGTCATCGGGTGGGTTAGTAGAAATCATTCTAGCTGTGATTCACACATCTAGGTCTATGTATCGAACCCATTGCAAAATAACATATTCATGAATCTGTCATGTCGAGACTAAAATCATTATATGTTATCATCATAGGCCTACGTATTAATGTGTTATCCCTAGATGGAATTCAAGATAACAACATAGGATATCATCATTGGTTTGAATATTAATGTCTTCTGGATTTGTAGTAGAACCAAGAGTCATACCAACAAAAAGCTCGATTGTTACAGATAGATGATTTAAAGCCAGATTTATTCATGGTAAGTTAAAGGTCCAATCATGATTGAAATAAAATTCTATCATACTCATATACATTGTTAGAGAAGGAATTTCAGCTTAGGGCAAGAATAAGGACCGTAATCATAGTAAACGGTAAATATCACAGCTATGCCTGAAAGAAGGAGTAGCTCTATAACTTCCACATAGAACTGAAAACTTAATTTTAATCAGTATAGTAGACTGATGAAAGACGCTTCTGACTACCATAATTATAGTACATTTGATATTCCTTCAATGATTCTTCATACTTTTAAAGAGACATGCTCAAAGTGATAAAGATGGATTCTCATAATCCTTCATCAATCAGATACATATATGATAAGAAAAACCATCTGGTTTTTGAGATATTTAATATTCAGTATTTTATTATAATTATTCATCCTACTTACATTGTATATCATCTTTTATTTTCAGTCAAAGTCGTGATGACCAATCAGAGCTATTCATCAAGCCTACATGGCATGAAATCCTCAATAATTGACCTAAGTTCCAATGTTCGATCAAGGTTGAGCATTTAATTTTAACAGTATATTATAAGAAATCAATGGTCAAATTCATGTTGACCACTCATTATACCTACATGGCATATTGTCACCACTTATGGGGAAAGGATATATGTGGATTGATAAGATTTATGTGCCTACTAAATGATAATAGATCAGGTTTCCTTAGTAAAAATCGTGAATACTAATCATAAATAGGTATCATACTTACATTTTTAGGTTTCATCTAATTTTGATCAAAGTTTTGATACTATATCAGTGTTAAACGTTATAGTTATAAGGTATAGCTTCAGCATTCATTGATCAAAATTATGATGCATGATCAAAACTATGCCCTATATTTTTATGGGATAGATTAATGCCATCATGATTGATTCTTGAACTTAATTCATATTTTAATCTATTCACTTATCCTAGACATAACAAGTGATTGTCCTTCATTGAGAAGTGCCACGTCTGATACACAATGTTCGGCCTATGGATCAGTAAGTGTAATCTGTCTGATTGGAGTTGTGGATCACCGTCAGACATTTATGAATTACACCAGCCAGATTTTAAATACTGCCATACAAATTAAACTATGGATGCTGATCCTTCAGACATTTTTACTTGATCATTACTCAATAATAGTTCATTTCAGATATTCACATTATATATATGTATTGGATCAGATTTAATTATGAAATACTTCATATGATTAACCAATCATTACATCTTAATATTATCTTTCATGTCATATACTTAAATATTTGCTATGATTCATGCATTATATTTATAATTCTTTGTTCTCATTCATGATCCATCCATTCCCCATTTATACATAATCATCATCCACCAACCTAATCAGAATAATGTTTAAACCAGATTATAGTTATGAATTATTTAGCTCACTATTGATCTGTCCAACAAACATGTATTTATGATCATCCTATTCTGATCAAAACTAAGCTTCATGTCTGAATCATACAGAAACATTAATCAATTAATAGTTCAAGTCTGTAAAGTGTCAAAGTCCTAGAGCTAGACAAAGGATGTATTATTATGTATGTATTATTTTACTAAGAGTAGCTATAGACTTTGTATTAATTAATTTTTTTCTAGTCCATCGCCACCTTATCTTGGTAGAGATGTGTTCTCACTGTTAAGAAATATCACATAAGTTTCAGGTTTGATACCTGACATCATTGAGCTATGTAAACGGGTTTGAGATTGAGCTAAATATCAATACTCTGTATAATTGTGGGCTGCTGTCTCACATGATGGGATAGATGTGGAACCATTATGGAATCAATCATGCTAGTTTACAGTCTAAACTAGCCTCAAGAGGTCATGGTGTAGTATGTTTTCTGAATCATGATGTAATCATGGAGGAACTAAGTCCTAATACCGCATGCTAATGTCTTCCTTCACAAGTCAAACATATTTGATACTACCAAGCTGGACAAACTCCTTATAAAATGCTAATGTATTATAGTTAATGAATTGAAGGTTTATTAAATTGTCTTCCACCGAACATGTTATACATAATACATTATCGGAATCATTATACATTTATTCATTGTTCATTGGCTTAAGACAAACATCATACGACATTTGATCATCGCTTATTGACTAGAGCTATATTTTCAAGATATAAATTAACTGTTCATCGATTTAAATAATAAACAATACTAGTGCTTAGATATTATTCATCATTCATCCGATGTAATTAAAAATATTCTTCCATTTAAAAGCCTACAAACTCTAATCAGAATCATGCATAGTATTGATTTGCCTCATGTAACATTACTGATCAATATATACAATATTTATATTACGTTTTCCAAAACACGTCACGACTTCTTTAGGAGGAATTTTGAGATGGGCAATAATTCCTAACAATCTCCGTCCATTTCGTGGTAATCAACTTTTATAAAGCTTGTGGCGATAAATTTGTCTTTATAATTGTTACATTATTTTCGGAATGTTATGGTACAAGCTGGAAGACGTTACAAATGCCACGATACAAGATAATGGGTTGAGCTACGATATTCAAGGGAAGTAACTGTATATATGGAAAAGTGATATATATGTATGCATATTCTAATGTATTTAAGTCCTACCATAAAGGAGTGTATTAAGTGTAAAACATTTTTGAACTCATGGAGGAGACAAATTATTGATAGAGGTTCAAGAAGACTTGGAATATGATCTGAAGCACGCCAGTGGCTTCTCATTTTTATATGCAGGCTCCTATAACGATGGTAATATCAGGACATTGACACACCCTGTAACATCCTTTACTAACAAACTATGCAGCAGTCCCAAATAGAAACAAAATATTTAAACAACCAGAGTGAGTCGTTTGAGTAATATAAGTAACACTAGTCTGAGAGCATACTACTGTTCGTCAAACGCACGCAAATCACTCGGTTGTGGAAACTATTTATAAGACGGTCGTCCCTTGTGCCCAAATCCTAGAAACCTCATGGCATAGTTAAATATAATTAAATAAATAGCTTATGGGTTTTCTTAAAATAAAAATAAACAATTTACCACATCATAAAGAAAATACAAAAGGTAAGTTTAAAATTGTTTATCATTATAATAATAATAATATATAGAATCGTATGAAAACCACGTACAATGGTACATATAATAAATACGATTAACGTACTGTTAGAATATTTTAAAAGTTCAATATATATATATATATATAT
>CABFOV010011022.1:0-14632 GCA_902141375.1 Timema poppense
CAAGGCGACGCCTCAGTTAATCACAACTTACGGAACCCCGAGTTTGTGAATTAGCGCGAGACGATGGTAACCCGGGACAACTTGTTCTACCATTTTATTTACACCGAGTATAGAGAAAGTGTAGCGACGTTGATTAAAATTATCTCGAGAGTTCTGAACCCCCAAAACCCCTTTGATTGCGGAAAAGCTGTTTGTGGTCAATCTTCTGTCCGTATACTTTTAGTTTCTAAAAAGTTAAGCTGATTTTAAAAAAAATTATATTTACTAAAATTTCTCTACTAATTCTGTGAGTGATAAGTATGGTTGAATAAACACAAGAATTAAAGGTGTTTTACCTGAAGCAACAAATATAAAAACGAATTTCTTTTAATTTAAAACTACGGGTTTTGATTATTTTTTCCTTAAATTAAAGACACTAAGTAGTAATTAGTAAATAGTTTACAGGTCACATCACATGTCTTAAAAATATCAAGATGGCATCCATTATTTTAAATGTTCACTGTGTCACTTATCGTCTACCCGGCGTAATGTTTTAGTAAAGATAAAGAAGCGTTGTACATAAACACTATTTAATTTGTCATTTTTTAGTGCAGCCACAAAAAGGCCGACAATTAACTGAACAAAAGATAAAGAACATACAATATTAAAAAACACAGACAAAACATTATTAGAGGCATAGACATATAAGAAGCCATATTATGAAACAATAACTAACAAGTTCATCTATTGAAAACAATATAACATTCTCCCACCTTGAGTTTCTAACTCAAAATCAACAACACATATTAAGGAAATTTCACAGACAATATCACTTTGACCAAGTTCAAAGCATTTGAGTCATTTTTCATTAACACATAAACACAAAACGTAATAATTTTACTATGTTAAAAAACTTTCTGGAGTAGTAATCTTTCTACCCTTTCTGATTCGTTTGTCCAAAAAAGTATATTTTTTATGTTTTTGTTCTCCCTCTTCTAAAGACCTATCTGTCGAAACATTCGACAAGCTAGAGTGCGTATCTTTAAGCCTTGAATTTGATTCTGTTGCCTCAAGACTATACAATCGTTGAATAGGCCTCATGACAGTGCCTGTACCTGTTCTCAGCCGAACCAGTCGATGCACTCCCTCACGTCCAGCACACAGCTCTTCTACTACAGCTAAAGGCCAGTCCAGCCGTTTGAGGTTGTCACTCCTGATGAGAACCACTTCACCAACCTTTAAAGGATAGTCCTTCCTGCTCTTTGAGTTTTCAGCTAGCTGACCCAGATATTCACTGCGTAACCTCTTCCTCAAAACTTCACGCAGTTTTTGCATGTACCTTGACCTCTTCTTCAGATTAGTTGTCCCCAATTGGTCACAATCAGGCACTCCTACTTATTTTTGGTCCTGAAGGAATGTCAATGGAGTCAGGCTGTCAGGATCATCTGATACATAGGTCAAAGGTCGTGAATTCAATATAGAACATTTGTCAGTTCCTCAAAAGTCAGCCGGGATCTTCCAAGTATTCTCAAAAGCAAGGATTTCACTACACCAATAAGGTTCTCCCACAAATCACCCCACCATAGAGCAGCAGGCGGATTGAATTTCCAAACAATTCGTTGTGCTGAGCTGAAAGCATTAATTTTCTCCTAATACAATTGTGAAAAACATTAGCTGTACCTACAAAGTTAGTCCCGTTATCCCTGTATATGACAGATGGTCTTCCACGTCGAGCCACGAATCTCCTCAGGGCCTGTATGAAGTCACCCGAAGACAATGCAGACACTAGTTCCAGGTGGACAGCGCGATACACTGCACACGTTAAAAGGCATGCCCTGGCATTTCTTCCATCTTGTAGGTGAAGTGGATCCGCCAGATCCACTCCTGTGACTTCAAACACTACGGTGTCACGCACTCTGTCTTCAGGTAATGGTGGCACAGACAGATAAAAATGTGTGTCTGTAAATCGCTTGCACACAGTACATTTCATAACAACAGAACGAACGGTTCTCCTAACCTCTACAATACAGAATCTCTCTCTAAGTAAGCTCAAAAGACCCTGCACTCCCCCATGGTTCGCCTTGACATGTGTCTCATGAATCAATCTGGTGACCACTGGATGATCAGAAGGCAATAAGGCTGGATATCTGAAATCTGACAACATCCTCCCGTTCCGATATTCGGGTTTTCAGACGTAGAAATTTTTTGGCGTCCACAAATAAATTCAGTGACTTGACAGGTTCAGATTTGGAGTCTTGAAAGGATTCTTTCAGAATAAATCTAATGACAAGGACTTCGGCCTCATCCACTTCAATGGCACTAAGATCTTACCTTGTCTTCGATTGCTTTCTGCAATTACAGATGAATCTGAGCTCCCATCCCACAAGACGGAGAATTTTGTGGTACTGAGAGAAGAATCGGTAATACCATTCACCATCGGTGTTCACATTTGGTAGAGTCGTAACCGAACCTTTTCTTTTTTCCTGGTAGACAACTTCTTCATCAGCAGAAAACAACATCCATAGGCCATTTATCTGGTGGCAGCTTTAGCCATTCAGGCGCCTCCCACCATCTCACCTGCATCAATTTCTTAGCAGAGCATCCTCGACTGGCCAGATCTGCTGGGTTAAGTGGACCTGGAACGTGGCGCCAGTATTCCTTTGCCATCAATCGTTTAATCTCTTGAACCCTATTACGTACAAAAGTGTCCCACTGCTTCTCTCTTTGTATCCACGCTAAAACCTTACTCGAACCGCTCCAGAAACAGAAGTCCAACACAATCAAAACTAAATGTTCCACTATGAGGGAAAACAGTCTATCCCCAATAGTAGCGCCTAAGAGCTCCATACGTGGTATAGTGGTCTTCTTGGTGGGTTCTACCCTGGCCTTAGCCTGAACAAGTTGAACTTCAATGCAAAGTGTAGTCTCCGATATCAAATACACAACAGCATCATATGCATCTTGAATGGCATCGCAGAACGTGTGAAGACTATGCTTCGCGTTCTTCTGGGTGATATATATGGGAATTTCAATTTTGTTCAAATATTGAAGTCCCTTAATCCATTTTACAAAACTCTCCTTTTCTTTTGTAGGAATTTCTTCATCCCAGCCCAACTTAGAGGCCCACATCTGTGGAATCAACAGTTTCGGGATCAATGTTACAGGAGCTATGAAACCAATTGGGTCATACAATTTATGAGCAACAGACCAAATTTTTCTCTTAGTTTCACTCTGAAAATCAATTAGAGGAATAAAGGCTGAATTGATGGCCAACATATCAGTTCCACGCCTCCAATGCAGACCTAAAACAGGTGACACTTACCTATTGTCAACTTCAGAGCTAGAATATTCCCGTCCTCTAAGCTCAAATTTTGCTTCAAGCAACAAAGCAGTTGAATCCGTCATAAACTGATGTAGCTCACTCACCTGATCTAAACTCGAGACACAATTGTCTACATAAAAACCCTTCTGCAATTTTTTAATCGTTTTCTGGGAATACATGCTAGTCCCAAAACAGATTCTTTTCACAATCTCTCAAGACTGAGTCTAGCTGGTGTTCAATGACAGCTCCTAACAGAAAAGGACGGGGTGAAACGCCGAAAACCACACGTGCATATCTTAGGATTAAGCTTTCCCCATTTAGTGTCTCCCACAAAAACAGTATGAAATCTCAATCTCGTTCACAAAATTCAATCTGCAAGAAGTTTTCTTTACATCAGCATCTGAAGCGAAGCAGAAGAGACGGAATACGTTCAATAAAGTTCGGCCCTTCCCTCATTACACTTAGCATTAACCACTTCTTCTATGATTCCCTCTCTCTTCCATTCTTCAAACACTATTGTATAGGCTCATTCTACTTCAAGATATTTCAGTTTCCAGACGCTTCTGAGCTATTGTGAAATTTGAATGGAGAGGGGAGTGTCCATCCACCCATGGAAGTTCAACCATATAACGACCATCCACATCCCGTTTGACAGTTTGTTTAAAATGTTCTAATAATTCTAATTCTCTTTCAGCCTTTGTCCTTTGCTTCTGGGTCCTCGATTCCCAGAACATCAAGATCCCAGAGTGTGGAAATGGGCATATCTTTAGCAAACAAAGAAATTATGGTCATGGTATGAGAAAATGACTTCTTTCATGGAACCCTGCCCAGTAGCGTCCATCCTAAATAGGTGTTCACAGCTACCAAACCACATTTAAGAACGACTCTTTTACCTGTGAGTATTTTTCCCGCAAAATCAGCCCCTATCAAAACGTTTACCGGTCCGAACTCATCATTTATTTCTATGCCCAACAGCTGTAGTTCTTTCTGACACAAATCTTTTCTTGCGGAAGGCACAGAACAACATATTTTGTCGTAATCAAGAACTT
The DNA here is from genome assembly GCA_902141375.1 of Timema poppense. Lineage (NCBI taxonomy): Eukaryota > Metazoa > Arthropoda > Insecta > Phasmatodea > Timematidae > Timema > Timema poppense. The sequence goes on from CABFOV010011022.1 coordinate 4,351, forward strand.
CAAGGTCGCATAGATAACGGTTTTTGATGTTTACCAACTGGATTTTAAAACGATTGTGTGAAACTTCACCTGACTGGCTTCCTCCAAACAAAGCATGCTGAATACGTTCTTCTCCTATTGATGTGTATCCAATTTGTCCTACCACTTCCTTCAGAATGTATGATCTCTGGGATCCTGTGTCTATCAGAGCTCAAACAGTTCGAAACCCCTCTTCCCCTTCAACCGTATAGTAAGAGTTTGAAGAAGTACTTCAGAGCAAGAATTATTTTCTAATGTATACTCCACAGGAACCCTTGTACTTTCAGGTAAGTCTTTCTTCAAATTCTCCTTATCCCCAGAGTTAAGAATACTATTTTCTAGTTTGGGACAAAGTAGAATACTGTGTTTACAATCACAGATCAAACACTTTAGTTTACATCTCTTTGCAATGTGTCCACCTTTCAGACAAATGAAACAACAGCGACGCTGCCCAATCATTTTAAGCTTCTCATCTCTGGTCAATTTTCTGGCTTTAAAACAATTTACAGAAAAATGTGATGCGTTACAAAATATACACATTGAAGGGTTTGAGCTAGGTCAATTCCTTGTATCTACTAATGCGGCTGCTGTAGATACCTTTGTTTCTCCATATCCGGGGATATTCCTCCTCTTACCTTTTACAACTTCCTCTCCACCACTGATATTAAAACCTTTTACCGCAAGACAGATGCGCTCTTCTTGTTTGACTTCCCTCCGGAGAAAGTCTATTAGGCTCTGCAACCGCCCCTCACCTTGACCTGAAGCACCACTACGTTGCCAAGCACGGAGTAAATCTTCCGTCAAACAATATTCAACCATCGGGTATAACATTGCCGCATACTATCAGAGGTGACTCCCAAAGTCTCGAGTGCTCTCAGCTGAGTTTCCAAACGGTCATACATAGTCGATAACAGCATCCCATCCAACAAACTCTGAAGAGTCAGCTTCAATAGTTCCCGCACATAAGCTTCAACCAATAAATCATCGAGTCCAAAACGAGATCTTAAACACGGTATAGCTTAGGATAATTTTCTTGAGTCTGAGGAAAACTTTCGATCACTACTCGAGCCCTTGATCCAGTTAAAGTGGCCTGAATCAAATACTGGAATTTGTCGGCTGCTTCTAAATCCTCATCTTTATCAATTTTAGCAAATTGGCTCCAAAGACTCAACCACTCTGTTATGTCACCCCATATTTCTTCAATTCGATATTGGGGAGTTTGCACTTACTTTTTGAACAATGTCTACTTCTATATTCGGTTTGAATACTGTCTGAGGACTCTACATCGGAATCATGTACCACATTAAATCTTCCAAAATGAATACACATAGTTGCCCAATTAGCTTTGTATTCAATCGCACTCGCTATTTCGGCACTCAATTCATTTTCCGATGCATCACTTTCAAGCAGGCTATTCAATATTTGCTCATCTATATTTGCAAGTTCAGTGTATTTTCCTTTCAACAGCTGGTGATTTGTTTCAATGGCCACTAAGTCCTTCTCACCATCAACTGTAATCAAATCTATTGTAGTCTTCACAAGCTTCGTGAAAGAAGCTCTAATGGTGGCCCTATTCTTCTTAAACAACAGCAACTCTTTATCTCTATCTATACGTCTTGTCACGGTCGCCATAATGTCACTTATTGTCTACCCGACGTAATGTTTTAGTAAAGATAAAGAAGCGTTGTACATAAAAATCAGAGGTGACTCCCAAAGTCTCGAGTGCTCTCAGCTGAGTTTCCAAACGGTCATACATAGTCGATAACAGCATCCCATCCAACAAACTCTGAAGAGTCAGCTTCAATAGTTCCCGCACATAAGCTTCAACCAATAAATCATCGAGTCCAAAACGAGATCTTAAACACGGTATAGCTTAGGATAATTTTCTTGAGTCTGAGGAAAACTTTCGATCACTACTCGAGCCCTTGATCCAGTTAAAGTGGCCTGAATCAAATACTGGAATTTGTCGGCTGCTTCTAAATCCTCATCTTTATCAATTTTAGCAAATTGGCTCCAAAGACTCAACCACTCTGTTATGTCACCCCATATTTCTTCAATTCGATATTGGGGAGTTTGCACTTACTTTTTGAACAATGTCTACTTCTATATTCGGTTTGAATACTGTCTGAGGACTCTACATCGGAATCATGTACCACATTAAATCTTCCAAAATGAATACACATAGTTGCCCAATTAGCTTTGTATTCAATCGCACTCGCTATTTCGGCACTCAATTCATTTTCCGATGCATCACTTTCAAGCAGGCTATTCAATATTTGCTCATCTATATTTGCAAGTTCAGTGTATTTTCCTTTCAACAGCTGGTGATTTGTTTCAATGGCCACTAAGTCCTTCTCACCATCAACTGTAATCAAATCTATTGTAGTCTTCACAAGCTTCGTGAAAGAAGCTCTAATGGTGGCCCTATTCTTCTTAAACAACAGCAACTCTTTATCTCTATCTATACGTCTTGTCACGGTCGCCATAATGTCACTTATTGTCTACCCGACGTAATGTTTTAGTAAAGATAAAGAAGCGTTGTACATAAACACTATTTAATTTGTCATTTTTAGTGCAGCCACAAAAATGCCAACATTTAACTGAACAAAAGACAAAGAACATACGATATAAAAAAACAGCACAGACAAAACATTATTAGAGGCATAGACATATAAGAAGCCATATTATGAAACAATAACTAACAAGTCCATATATTGAAAACAATATGACACACTGTTTAGTTAATTGGCGAATTGTCTTAATATATGATATGTTTGTATGTAGCCTACTTCCTGTTAATTTGAACGAATAAACTAGAAAAACTGACGTTCTTTGGTTGTTTTTACCGAGTGATTTCCCACTCTCTCTCCACGCAAGTGAGGGTATATTCTCTCAAAATCATACTTTTTTCCTCTATATTTTATTGGTGTAAATATGTGGATAGCGTAGACGGGTAGTAAGATGCACAACACAGATTATTTAAAATATTTATTACTACGTGACATGCAATAGGGTGGAGTAAAGCATTCTATAGAATAGATTATAATCATTCATCCCCCAAGCTTTGCCTTTCATATATACTCAATTGTATAGCGTTGCTTTCTTGCGTAAGTCTCTAGAAACTTCTAAATGAATGAGAAATGATTCTTTTAAAATGCAAATAAGTAATAAAATTAAAGAACACTCCTGGCCGGTTATCGAAACCTGGCCTTTTAGCCATAGTGAGCCACATTAGAAAACCACCTAAATTTTTCACTCGTTAATTTATTCAAGATTAATGTTATAAATTTACTGTATCATATATAGCTATATTGATAGAAAATGTAATAAAATTGTGAATATGATTCATTTTTAATACAAAATTAGGGTGGGTCAAGGTGATCACACCCAAACGGTGTAAATGGCGGATAATCTATATTATAGTGATCTATTCGGAACCATTACGCTGTGTCTGAATACTGAAGTGTTATTTGACCAATCCCAGCCCAAGAGGAGTGGTTCTATCCACCCTTGACCACCGCAACAAGAGCTAGTAGAGATAACACAGCCTCTGTATCTGATCTCTGATAAGAGTTCACTTTCTCTTTGAATTTGAGACTGGAATTTATATTCTAGGGTTATCCTTGCTATTTAAATGAAAATAATATATTTAAGAATTACAATGATTAAATAAATAACGTTTTCAATATTTATAATTTTTATTTTCGATCAGTTTTTAAGTTTTAAAAACATGTACACCTCTTGAGGGTTTTCTATACAGTTTCACAAAATTTCAACTTTTTATCTCATTCTGAAGTAAGTAACTAAAATTTCTCCGGATAGTTAGACAAACATATAAATAGAGTTTAATTAATATAGATTGTCTGATACAAGGAAAAAAATTCAGTGTTTCAATAAATCATACCCTTCTTTATAGGTCTTAATATATTAATTATTTTACTAGCTATCATAAAACATTTTACATTAATTTGCGAAATAAATAATAAATTACCTTGAGCTGTGTTATTAATTAACGCAAGCCTTTATAGAATAATTCCTAAAATAAAAATTTTATAAATACTTTTAAAGGGTACACAATTTATGGACACCCTGTAATTCAAGTTGAAATTTAACCAATATAATGTTAAATCCGCACATGTGGGCAAGAGGACAATACGTCAAGTTCGTGTAGTCTGGTTTTCCGGTGACGGAGAGACAGGTGTTTCAACTATATCCAGGTATATTTCTGGTGTGTGGATTTTCCTAAACTATTTCCCATTTCACCACAACGAAACTACGGGTATATTTACTCTAAACTATATAGTACTCATCTCTGCTTCACTGCGGGTAGTAAGACATGGGGGAAATAAAAAAAAAATGTGAAATCCATAACCCAATTAAAATATAATAAAAGTTCCTTATCTAGCGAGAGCCGAACTAAGAACTGTAGAATAAAATCTGGGGCAATGTTGCAAATAAAACAAAGGAGCATAATAAACTGAAATTTAAACATATTATTATGAATTGTAAAATTATTCAAAACTTACCAAACAAGGGACGAGATGAAAGTGGGACTTTTGTTTCCTGGAAGTTAGAATGCCTAAAGGGATTTGTATAACTAAATAAACTGGTTTAACTTTAATTGTATGTTATGCCTGTCCTTTCTATGGAATATCCTTTTAAATGAAAATAAATTGTATTTATTTTTTGAGCTACTTATCAATCTTGTCTCCCCTCCCCACTGTTTTGTGGCGAAATAGGAAATGTTGTTAAGCGTCCAATATTTTTGTTAGGGACGTTTAAATAAATTATTACAGTTGTTGAGATAATAAACTATTAACTTCATGAGATTCAATTATTTCTTATAGAGAGTTATTATTGGTTAATTATTTAAATTTAAATGTTTAGTTTGATATTAATAGTTTTGTATGAAGTAGATTTTTTCCTTATTTCATCATAAATGATAACACATGTCAAGAAGTTAATGAAATATACCCGTTAATAATAATTTGAGTGCCTCAGTGGATATCAAAAGTGAGAATTTGATATCACATTCTTGTTTTACGTACTATCCGTCAGAGCAATCAAAATATCTACTATAGTAGTCTAGGTAATAAGGATGAGGAAGGTAGAATTTCAAGGACGTAGGGGCCAACACTCAAATTGGTGTGGAAGGAGATTTGCAGACCAACTTACAAAAGTCTAAGGCTTCACTTTCACGATAGGATAAACTGCCGATGGCAGGACGATTAGGGTTCGAATCCCAGCCAGATGAACTGATGGTGGGTTTCCCATGCAAATGCCGGTACACATCCTCTAAATTCAACATTCCTTATTCCTAACATATTAGCGTATAATCTTAACAGGTTGAAAAACAAACAAAAAGTCACATCTATACACCTAGGTGAGATTCAAGCCTCTCCATCATTGACTAATCACACCAGACGAGACTAACTAGTCCGCGAGACCACCAATTCGGGTCACTGATAGTATCAAAACCAAATAGTCACTCAGACGGTAATTCTGTTTTCTAAGCTAGAGAACTCACACAGTTTTTGTGTTATATTTCAGGTCTTGAGCATTCTTTATCACAAGGTGTTTTTTTCTCTCAAATAATTGGGTTTGTTTTTAGGATGTTACGGTTGAATGTTTTCTTTTGAATCTTTTCTTTGACAACTCTTTTTTACAATCTCCTGAGAGTTTAATTTTGCTCACTCTAGAACGTTATGCTCTACGTGCGTGCTCACCTTGGCCTCAAATTACGTCACGACCACTGAGACATGATGGCGCAGGAGCGTGGCTTGTCTCAGAGCAACAAGTATATTCCTGTGTCAACGACTGTCACCTAGTTCTCAGGTGCCATTGAATGAAGTAGTACCTACATGTGTGTGTTACGTAACGGCGAAGAGGTGTGGCCACCAGCGGTAGCAATAAACTCTTTTTAAAAAGCCTTCCACGACACCGCGCTGTCTGACAGGACGTAACAGGACAACTAGATTGTTTTAATTGAGCCAGTCATGCTCGGAGCAGCTCTTGAATTTCTTCACGGGCATTCACTGCGGCCTACTGATCACAGCTTTCAACTGATACAACTAGTTTTTACACCCCGTCTTACCACCCGTTTCAGTTACACGCATGCACTTATTACATTAATGTGTCTAGGTTGAACGTTGAACTAAGATTAAGTGTACCTGCATTTACGTGTAGTAAGAGTGGTAAACCATATAATAAAAACCACCCTTAGAACAATCTATCGGGATTCAAACAACAGACTACAGCGAGAGTGACGCCTTAGACTATGTGATTAGATATGAACTTCTTCTTAGATAGTTATATAGAACATAGTAAAATAATCTTCACATATACATACGTCAAGCCATCTGATCTACGGCCGAAACTTCAAATATATAGTATCAATACATTTGAAATTCTTTTAGTAATTAAAATGTTGTCAAAAAAACATGTACGTATTTTCTAAAGGGGGGAGCGCACGCGGTTTGTGGCGGGATTTGGGGGCTCTGTAAATATTAAAAGGATTTGTGAGTACGCTGGTATTTTAAAAAATGAAAGGAACAACTTAATTGTATCACCTTGAGGACAGGATTCGTAATTTGTTACGGTCTGTTTTCTCCAAACGCTCGTGTATATTGTGATAAGACGTTTTTCAACTAGCGCTCTATTTACGAGATCCTGCGCATTCTGTTATTTTTATGTTGAACTAATATGTAGATATAGGCTACGTAGAAGCCATAGGCAACTTTTCTAACAAAAAATAATAATCAGAGGTTTTTGATTCTTGTGAAAAATATTTTGTTTACCATGTTGTTGTAAAAACATAAGTTATCCGTGGATGCTTGTAGGCTGTGTTTTTATTTACAATGTAAACTTTATGAGTTTTATTGTGTTGTAAAATGAGAAGATCTAATTATTTAGTGGATTTAAGTTATGAAATCTTGTATGAATTTATTGCTGATGTGTTTTTAGATATCCCTAGTAGTAATAATGATTCAGATAACGACCTCCTCATACGTCTAGATGTCTAACCTTAGTTTTAAAAGGGCATCGACTGTTCCAGACTATTCCAGACCCTTTTCAAACTACCGGGGAGTCGAATAATATTCTAGATCGGACCAAGAGGACTATATAAGACATATCATGATAAGTTATTTTGTAAATATATTGTATAATTATATTTTACTGCACATTATTATTTTACCTATTCCAGACATTCATTCCAATCCTATTCTTTTTGATAATTTTGTTCAAACTGTTGCCTAGTTAATTTATACAATAGAAACAAAATTAAAACATCAACTACGTATTTAACCTTTTATAGTAATTACATTTCCTGGCCACATATCCAGCTCTGGTTTAAAAAACTGAGATTAATGACTGGAGGGGTCATTATGCTGACACAAGACACCCTATATATGTGAATGTTGGCACTATCACTGGTAATGGTGGCGACCGCTCGGTTGCAGCCTCCTGATATTGAGTAATATTGGAGTTTTTAAAATCATATTACTTATAAAATACTTATAGAATAGAATATTACTTATAGAATACTTATAGAATAGAATATTACTTATAAAATACTTATAGAATAGAATATTACTTATAGAATACTTATAGAATAGAATATTACCTATAGAATACTTATAGAATAGAATATTACTTATAGAATACTTATAGAATAAGTAATATAGCCCTCTACGATTAAAAGAGTGTACGTTTCCTAACAATCAAGTGATAACATTAGAGTTAAGTGGACGGATAGGAGGTTAAAAGGTTCATTGTAAGCAACGGAAGGGGGGAGTTAGGACGCACCTAAACCAAACTCCTCCACTGGGTCCTAGTTTATGCACATGTGAATCTTGTTAACCTAGTAGCTAGGTTTAAGTAATATTCTCGCTCTTTATATTGGCAGCTTTAAACTTATGTGTTATACTAGTCTTCTTTGACTTTAATGTGTATTTTAAAAACTCAAACAAAATAAAAATAAACTTAACTACATGTGTGTGAGTTGTAAAGTACCGCTATATATTTATATTAATATTTTATACCATGAAATTAATAAGTTAAATTTTTACAACATGGCTGATACATATAATAAAACATAGTTTCAATCGGTTTCTCTACAATTGTACTTTAAAGAACTGAAAAAGTTACACATTAATTTGTGTATATGTATATATACACATTTTGGGTCTGCTGTACATGTTGGTGATAAGTATGCTCAAACTAAATATCAACGGCAATCTATGCTATGCTTTCACTAGAAAATTAATCTAAAACATTGATAATAAATAAACAAACTACCATGTTTGGTTTCAGACATCTTTATTTTAAATGACCTTGGTTTAAACCAATAAAGTATATTTAGGTGATCTGTAAAAAATACATCTTAGGATAGAAAAAATTTGAAAGTATCTTACATACTAGTTTTGCTTAAATATAATAATTAAATTACATAAGACCTATTGTAAATACTATAAATAGCCACCACAAAAAATAAACCTGACCAAACACTCAAACAGAGAGTTAATTTCCCTCCTCTCTACTCAAGGGGGATAGGAAATTTCATCCAAACCCCTTAATACGCTTGTATGTACAACATTTTATATAACATTCTATTAGAATCTTTCGTAAGGAGTAAATTAATATAATAAAATCCAAGACATAGAAGAAAAAATATGACTAAAATATTTTAAGAAAGTTATTTGAATACTGCAACTTTTACAATCCAAGCAATCACCAACTTTTGAATACATATGTTTTAACTCATTGTTTTAATATGTTTTATTTTCACTTTCGTTAAAAACTTGTAAATTAATTATGTATTAGGTCATGTTTGTTAGTTTGACCAATTTGACTCATAATATATTAAATATAGTCAAGGTAGATATTTTAAATATCAAGTGTGTTAAAGGAAAAAGAGCTAAAATTGAGTATAAACAACTTATTAAAGTGTTAATCATAACAATATTTATCCTGAATATTAAATTTATTAATTAAATTTATTTGAACTTATACCTTTGTAAATTATTAACGACAACATCTAAGGCTTGGCTTTTATCATACGCCTGTATGCATCTTATGTAGAGTTGAGTTGAATACAATAACCTGACTTATTTAATCACGGCCGTGTTTTCCATTTAAAACTGTGATGATCTAATATTAAATAATTATACTTTCTGGTTAAAATTTTACAGCCCACTAGGTGAAATAAAACAAAATTACTAAACAAAATTATTTTAAAATGTTCTCAAGAGTAAATTATAAAACTTGTTTCAAGTCAACAGACAAAAACATGAACACTTATTCCAAAAGTTCTAAACAAGAATCTTGCCAACAACCTTAACAAGAAAGGTACATGGAAATACACCTAGTGACCTTGATAATTAAAGTGCGGACAATAAATCTCCCCCTTCATCCCAGTGACAGATTTTCCTACCTCATTTTCTTACCCAAACTCATTCCTTCCAATGCAGGCACACACTAATAGTTATTCTTTATTAAAACTTTATTTCTACCTCATTCGCCTCTGATATTTTTATAAAACATATGTTTTCGGGGGTGGGGGTATTGTTACCGTAGCCCCCATTTTATAAAAAAAACTGTGTTCAAGTATTGGCCTGGAGTACTGAGAATGGGTTTGGTTCTCCCCTCTCACATCACGTAAATGCACGTACATTTACTCTAAACTATTCCTTCCTCGGCATTACTCGATTAGCAAAAGTAATATGTATGGGGGACGTGTGGAGGGAAAAACCCAAAATAAAGACACCAAATAGAATATAAATCGTTAATTTATGCACTCAATTTAACTCGATGAATTCTGGCATAAAATTGAGCCCGGAACCCCTAAACAAGTACAGAGTTTTCCTAAAAACTGAGATCAGGTGTGAAAATAATCGATTTAAGATCAATTTGATTTAAGATTTTACGTTTATTAATTTTGACTCTTGATTTTAATTTTAACAAATCCAACAATTTTATCTCGATTTTCGTTACTTGGTTTGTATTGTAAGAAAATATCAGTTAGGCTCTAGAGAAATTGTTAATAATGAGAATGTTTCAAATATTTAATAACTACACTGCACTTTCGTTTTATTAATTTTTTTTTTATCAAAACACAATTAATTTATTATTTCGCATCGTGTCTTGCTACCCGTCCGGGCAATCTACATTTCACTACACTAATGGGTTCGGGATGAGGAATTAATATTTTATAGGAAATCTACTCAATCATTCGTGGTGAGAAATCATTTAATAAAACCATCTT
>CABFOV010011026.1:0-14620 GCA_902141375.1 Timema poppense
AACCAGTCTTGAATATACTGGCCAAAACACATTGCATTCAAATGTGGCGCTTGGTCGGCTTACGTTCCGGCTCACAAACATGTATACCTCTACGTTGTGGCATGAAGATTGAATATATTATTGACTTATGTGCTTGAAATGAGCTTTGTTAAGCTTGTCTGCTTTTCACTGTTATTTTGTAATTGATTTTCCCCGCCTTCTTATAATTCGTTAGTCCGCGAGCTTAGTGAGGTTTTAGAATAAATGGTTTTGTTAGTGAACCACTGATTGCCATCATTTGGTACAGAATTCGGAACTAGTTTGGTTTTATAACAAAACTTTGGCGGCCAAAATAACTATCAAGACCTCTCTCTATATATATATATATTTATCTTTTTTCAATTTTTTCTCTCGTAGCGTTTCTACCTGTTTGGAATAGACGTAATTTAATCACGCTCATTTATTTACGTCTTGTAAAAGTAAAAAATAATATAAAATGTATCAGCATTCGCGTTGAGAGGAAAGTAATTGAAACAGTTTTTAATAAACCCCTCTTAATTACACCAAGCCGGGATTCGAAGACTGCCCTCCCCGTCACTGTCATACCAGACTTGAGGATCCCATTAATGCCGCTAATTAACATACTCACTCTATTAACCAAATCTGTATAGTAACGCGTAGGGAAATAAAGTGCCGGTTTGTACTTTGATGAATGTCATAAACATCCGTGTCTACGGCGTCACTCTCGTGTTAGACTGGCCTGCTGATGACGAGGAGGACAGGTTTCTACTGAGGGTGGTTTTTCATCAACTGTTTCCTATTTCCCTTCCACACAAATACTGGTAGATTACCTCTAAGAATGCTTCCTCACTCACTCCTATCCCATGATAGTAATTAGGGTTATATATGCCTATGGCCTGCACAAGTCGTAAGACGGGATAACACGTGTGTATGTACACTGCTATGTTTTGGTTTGTATATTTTTTGCGTGTATTTAACATACACTTTCAGCACCGACTGATTATATAAACACATGACTCATAATCTAACTTTAATCTTGAACAGATACAACATCCAACCCTGGCTGTTAATCTATATCTTTCAAAGGGGAAACTCGCATTCCATCTAAAATAAAAACTTTTCGGCCATTCCAAGGATCGAATCCGGGACCCTTGACTCAGTAGACAAACATGCTACCGACTGAGCCAAGGTGTATGATAGCTTACTAGTGGATAACATACTTGTTTCAGGAGGTAATATATTTATATTACTTCACTCTGGGGGGGATCTATCAAACCAATCTTTCCACAAGTTACTAAATTAAAAATAATATAACTCGACGCTATTAATGGTTAAATGTTTTTTATTTAACACCGCATCCTACTAACCGTTTGGGTTATATGCTAAAGTACTAATTACACTAATGGGTTAGGATTTGGGAAGGTTCAATATAGAGGAAGTGAACCCTCATTAGCGTGAAAAACTATTTAGGAAAAACCACTCCCAGTTCACCCGAGTGAGATTTGAGTAAGTAAAAAATTATTTAACTAACTATATTTAATTATCTAAAACAAAATCAACCATTTATAACGTCACACTAAAATTTTCATTTTAAAAACATTTTAATATCTAAATGTAAGCTAATTTATAATAGAATAACCACAAAAATAACATAAAAAACAACTCATACAAAGGATTTTTGGAGGGGTACACACTTCACAGAACTTAATCTATCTATTAACAAAATTGTTAAAAATAATTTCAAAATACTTTGAATTTTTGAAACTAGTCATCAGTGAATTTTTCCCCTTAAACCAAGTGTACAGTATTAATTGTCATCTTAATTACTAAAACTATTTTTGAGAAATTTCTAATTCTTTTAAAATTAGTCATTAGTAAACTGCCCATAATTCAATTTTTTTTATGAAGATAAATTATACAATCCTATTCAGAATTTCAAAAAACTCCGCTGATATACACTTTGAATCAAATTACTTAAGCCGATGATTGGGAAGTTGGGGCTCGAATCCTGGTTGAGTGAACTGAAGGTATTTTTTCCTTAATCGTTTTCCACTCTCCCTCCAAGCAAATTTGGGCTCACTTTCTCTATATTCAACCTATCTCATCCCAAAGCACACTTTAATAATTAGCACATAAAAGTATAACTCAAACAGGTAGTAAAACGCATTGAAAAGTATAATAATCAACTATCAAGTCAAACATTATAACAGTATTTATGTAAAGCTTTAAATAAAATAGTTTCGCTTACTATGCACGCACCAAATGAGATCGACAGCCTACTATCTCGGTTTGTGGAAATGTTGACACGATGCACTCATGGAGCGCTTGCTAGATATCAATGTAAAGCTTTAAATAAAATAGTTTCGCTTACTATGCGTGCACCAAATGAGATCGACAGCCTACTATCTTGGTTTGTGGAAATATTCACACGATGCACTCGTGGAGCGCTTGCTAGATATCAATCACAATGTGTAAAGGTTGAAGGTGAAGTCGTCTCTTCTCACTCGTCATTTAGGATCCCCACAGTATCCATGTAGCTCTGCTTTTTCTTGTCTTTAAGTAGGCAAAAACTAGAGGTATACATGACCCTTGGAAATACCCGTGTACAGTAAAAAACTGAAGAAATGTTTCGGTGCGTATTCCATGGTTCCATTAATTAGCACAATTTCATTCTGACACAAATACTCAAGATTTGAGTCACAAGAAAATATCACATACCCCTTATCTTTTTAGTTTTTTAACAATGAGTTTTCGTCTAGAGTAGTATTTCGTTCAATTGAATCCAAGGCAAATTGAATTTTATCGGAAGATCTAGGCAATTTGGCCAGTTAATATTATTCCTGAAACTTTTAATGTCCTTGTGGGTCAATGTTTTCATAGTTTTTTCTCTGTGTGTACCTCTTTGTGGCTCAACTTTGAAGGCCTTACTTCAATCACCTCTGCTTTCATCTTAACTGCGTTGCTGAAACATTTTCTGTTCAACTCTTGGTCTAGGAGTGGTTCGTGGTTGTGTTGGTCCTCCAATCCGGGAGAAAATATCTCCACTATCAAAGTGTGAATATGTTGGTCTTACAGCTCCTTTTAGTGCATCTCCACCTCTCTTCCCTCGTCAAATTCAATTGATTCCCCTGTCGATACGTATAATTATTATATACAATCAGATCTTTCACTATACATACTTTCCATATCAATAATTATTGCTAATATCACAGTCCACCAAATCCGAACTTAAATAAAATAAATAGAGATCTTGTTGGTGGCTCTTAGGGCGTTTCTACCCTCAGGAAGGGAAGACAAGACGTGGCGAGAGCTTGTTTACGTTGGTGTTTGACTACCTGAATTAGAAGACTTGGCGCAATTCGGGTCCGGGCTAAGAGAACATTTTTTAATCTGTTAATTACTGGCGCAGTTCGGGCTTGCCCCATAAAACATTCCTTGAACTTATTATTTAACTTACGTTACAGTATTACAGTAGTTTTAAGAGTCTTTCAACACAAGTAGGCATATTTTGAATCTCATTTTTTCAATATAAGTAGATAATTGCTATAATTTTTGTTTTGTTATGTTTTACATGTAGTTTAATTAACTCTAAAGAATGCACGGTCAGTGCACAATATTTCCTGCAACAAAAAGTCAGCTTCCAATAAGAGAAGTTGCTAAATTAATTTAAATAATTACATAAACATCTTAATTAAAACACACAAAATATATTAAGTTTAATCAACTTAGCATAAACTGAGGACTCAAAGTTATTACATGGCATGAAAATATTTAATAACCACCTTATTAAATAATGAGGTTACGCCTATATCAAAACATTACACACACAAGGAAATGTTACAGTACAGCGAACTCATTAAAAGCCGTTCAAATAAACCACCCAATCTCCTTTCTATCCCATATACATTGGACAGGGCAGGTAAGAAATGTCTATCGCACGGAGATAGGTATGTGATTTTAACTCCCAAACCTAATAATCCACAATACAGTTTTAATTTCAGCTAATTGTGCTCAACATCAAAAACACTGTTTGAAAACGTATGTGTCAAATATTATCGAATATTCAGTATTGATAACATAATAAAGTTTTCTTATTTGTAGACATTTTTCGCAAGTATGGCCGTACACTAAGGAAACTTTATTCACATAAAAAATACGAACGTTCTTAATGCTCAATAAAGGTGTATGCTTTGTAAGAAATAAACTTATTTCAGCTTTGTGAAAGTACAACTGGAATAAGCTAAACAATTGAAATAACCGGGTGGTCTAGGGGTAAGGTGTCGGACTTCCGTGCTGGCGTCCGGGGTTCGATCCTCGGTCCCGGCACAGATTTATCTGATTACCAAACTCCTCCTTCACCTCTGATAAAAACGTGTATTAATCACAACTTGTGAATGTGGGGAATGCCAGGCCTCCACCGTGGTTCGGATCCCACGTTAAACTGTAGGTCCTTCATTTTATCTCACAATCATCCTACCATTACACATTAGCGTAAGTGCGTATAACCCGAACGGGTAGTAAGACGCGGTGCTAATAATAATAATAAATAACTGAACACAATGCTTTCATCCATGAAAGGATATTATATGTGTTCAGAAAAACTAAAAGTTGATCAAGTGTTTTTAAATGTGTTTTCATCATAAATATTAAGTTTATTTACTAGAATATTTTCAGCATCGGTAAATGCATAATATATTTTTTGTTCTCCTTCAATGTTGAAATACCTCAAAAATAAACCATTAGCCTAATTTAAACATTAATATGACATTAGTAATTCTAATACGCACACAAATGGCTGTATTATTGAAATAATCTTCTTTTTTTCCAGTTCAACTTTGTCGGCAAATTACTGGGACCAAAAGGCAACTCAATGAAAAGGCTGCAGGAAGACACAATGACTAAGATGGCGGTATTAGGGCGGGGTTCCATGAAGGACAAACAAAAGGTAGGGAGACATTATTTTTGTTGGTTGTAAAAGTGGCAAAACTGCACCTGTAACTAATTGATTTACGAAGCTTCAATATAAAATCTCATCAATACAGATTGACAATTGACGCAATAAAATGTGTATTCTATTGAAAACATTCTCGTTTACTCTCGCTCGACGATAAAGTTCGCTACACCGGCGTGACAATCATCTTGGCCACTGTACCTCTGTACCTATTGATAATGTCATTAACTATAAATACATTCTGTGATAGATACATGCTATCTATAGAACTAGCTACTTAGGCCTATTCAAATCTTAAATATGGTTTAACATGATTAATGGTATATTTGCCTACCGAATGAATGATTTCCCAACTACTTTCTTGAGATGGCTAGAGGAGGGATTAGAACCTCGGTTCTAGTTAATACTCAGTGAAATGAACACACAGGACTATACCATAGAGGGGGAGGAGGGAGAGTTAGAGGGTTTCAAATACTTATCCTGGAAGTATTATTAATAAAATATGTCTGTATTCAACCTCACTGACAAGGATATTATTTTATTTGACTCTTATAAAACTTTACCTCAGAGGGATTTAATGTTTAAAATAAAACACAAGTCTCATATTTTGATAACATTACAACTAGCTACAAAGGAAGATCCCCCCACCCCTCAACTATCCATAAAAATATATATCCGTGGTCTTGCATCATTTTATTTTTTATTTACTACACCTTTATTTTAATATACTATACCTTTGGCCCAGCATGCCACTTGACTTTACAAATACGTGACACATCTCTTCCAATAATTCCTGATATCCAAAGACATCAGCACAAATTCTGGCTCAAAAAAATCAATTTTAGGACCCCTAGAAATTATTTCTAGGAAACCCAAATTTCAGGAATCTGCCAGAGGAGGGTCTCCGTACCTCCCGTTTTATCGGTAGGAGGTTTTTTCAAAGGAAAAAAAGTTTGCCAATTATGTCCCCCTCCCCATTCTCTTCACAAATCATGTGTGCCGCCCCTTGTTGTATCACATGTGTATACATACAATATTACTCTTTAACTTATAGCGACGTAGAATAATTTCTTAGCTGAATCCAAGTTTACTTTCTCTCGAACCCTCGAAGAGTATTGTATTGTGGTCAATGTTTCAGGAACCACTGAAACTGAAAAGAGGTTTTAATGATGCCGTCTGAGTCTATCTCGTACTAGAACTGAAACTATTTTACCGATCACGATGTATAGGGTTTCCACAAGGCTGAACCGAGGGCTTTTTGGAATTAAATACCCAACCCAAAAATGATGGGTAATCTACAGAAGATAGTAAAAAAGTTTTTCTCAAATCAGCTATAATAATTTTGAATAATATTTGTATCCAGACACTGTTTCACGTTAATCCCCAAACAAAATGGCAGATCTCATTTTCTGGTGAAAATGTCTGAGAGTACTTTGCATAAGGAGACATGTTTAAGTTTGATCAAATCGCCGCACTATTTGACAAACGAAATATCTTATTATTGTAAAGTTGAACTAGAGTCTGGCAACTCATACATTAAAATACTGAAAACAGTAAATTACATAACACATCCCATAAATTAAATCCTCACCTAGTTGATATTACAAACTAATGACCGTTTCAATTCTGTATTTACAGTTCACGGTTTGAGATAGTATCAGAATAACCGACTTATACTCAACAGGACACACGCCTCTCGACTTATAAACTTGTACACCTCTGATACATCACGCACACATAGATATAACAATAACAAACTCCTGTTTAAATAGACTATAAGCGTCTCATACGGCTGTACAGTAGGGCACACGCGCCCGTCGCACAGTTATCACTATTACAACACATTGAAAACGCGAATAAACTACAGAATTAACTGTCCGCTGGTAATTCATCCTACCCTGAACATCGTCTCTTGAGGGCACTGCAGGCAGCTCGTATGGAGGAAAGCTTCAATTCGCTCTCTGGCGGTTAGCGGTTTCAGTTGTTGCTTGGAACTCTCCGATCAATAAATAATGCGGCATTGGGGCAAGGAAATGACAGGTAAATACAGAACTCCATTGGGCCTTGTGTACAGTCTATTCAATAAACAGTAAAAATAAACTAAATTATTTGTAAATAAAATATTGGGAAAACACGTATTTTTTATTTAAAAACGGTGATCTCTTTGAAAACTTCACGAGTGTATCAACAGTGAAGACAGTCTACCGAAATGATATTGTCTAAAACTGGAAATAATAGCATTCATAGAGCCCCCACTTTTAGGTTATTTATACCTACAATACTTTGTGAATATTTCTAAATGACCCCTACTTGTTAGTGCCACAGCCGAGCCACTATACCCCATAACTTATTAGACACTTCTTCCTATATTCACGAACCTCATTTGTGGCAAAAAGTTCTCCTTTTGCCTCTTCTGTTATTCCATTGTGCTCCTCCCGCCTTCGCTAGTTCGTCATTTGTCATGTCTTGATCTCAATTCAAGTGGTCCCTCGTCTTCTTCTTTCCTCTTCTTACATTGCCCCGAGAAAAGATAACACAAATATCATTACTTTGATAGTCACAAAAGAGCCGTGTGGAACTACCTACCAAAAGTTTTCAATAATTTTTTTCGGTTCTCTCTCATTCTCTCTCATTTTTCCTCTTAACCCTGCAAGGACTTTTATTCGTCCATTTTAAATCTAAAATGCCAAAACGCATTTACTTTAATTTGTCCTACAAAGTATTGCACTGAGATTGTTCAATTGAGATTGACATTTGACTTTATCCCGTGTGCAAACAATTTGTGTCAAAATCATAATTATGACTGTACAATTCCCACGAACATTCATGTAAGAAACTTTTAAGCTATGGTATGAATGTCATTTGGTAGAGAAGGCTCAATATGTTTTCTCTCTAGCAACGAGTGTCAGCTGTCAGAAGTGTTGGAATAAGGTTTCTTTAGTTGCTCTAACCAACACGGTCAACTTTTATTATTTAAATAGAGAATATTTTTAGAAATTTGGTCCTACTAAATTGATTGTATTATAAAAATTCACATTTTTCAGATTTGCGAAACGAGATAACTAGCACGAATTATATGGACTTGGTTTAGTCAAATGTAATTTCTTAAATAAGTGTATTAAAAGAATTGATTGAACAATTATCTTTTTTTATTTTTAAACATCCATTCAGTACTTAATATTTTAACTTAGTAAATAATTCAGATCAGCGTGAGCGTACCCATATCGGTGATGAAATGGTCTAAGGCGTAACTCTTGGTAGACAGAAGCTACTGTTGGAAACAATTGAACCGTAGGCATGAAACGATGCTTTTTACGAAGATTTGTTATTTTCAAGGAGTCAAATAGGAACCGGTAACAGAAATTAACAGTTATTTTTAAGGAACCAGAACCCAAAAACACTAGTCTTAAAAACTGGAACTGGAACTAGAACCGTTAAATGATTAAAGGTTCTTAAATTGTCCTGGTTTTACAGAAATGCATGTACTTTTAATAAGTTGTATTGTACACTTTTATTTCCTAGTCTAATTTAATTTTTGAATGTTATGTTTTCCCCTGAAAGGGCTTGATATATATTAGTTGAATGCTTTGTTTGAAACCTCTTTTCTAAGGTAATTAGAAAATAGATAATGAGCTCTTAACAATACACACTAATGAGCTTAGATTCCAGAAGAATGCCATGAGTCATGACTGCAACATTGTTCGCTGTTTTCTCACGTTGATGTTTAATCTAGAGATTTAAGAAGGTGTAAAGATGTATTTAGCTTTAATATACAGCAGATACCACCACCACATTCCTTAGAAGTTGAAATACTGAAACTAAGAAACCATCTCTTTTGAACAAGCAATATAATAAGCCTATTGGACTATCAGTTTCACTTCCAGGAAGTACTAATCTGGAGGTTACTGATTAGCTTATATTAGAAGAAAAAGAGAGAGGTGTCCAAATGCTAACTTTAAATTCTTTCACTCAAGTTTAAATCAGGAAGTAGCTCAGCGAATGTGTTTCTTGTGTACGGTGCAGAGGTGATTATTGTTTTTAATAAGTGGTCTAAATAATATTATTGATGGGGCGCGTTAAAGAAAACCCAGTTCGAAAGTTTTTTGACTATGAAATTAACGTGACAGATAAATATGCACTATTGTTATTAAGGTACGTTATAATTTATTTTTTATCTAGCAATATTTTTGATTCAGAGTGTTATTTCTATAAATAGTTTTCCCATATTCATTAAAAAAACACTATCTAAAGTAGAACATTAACGTAGTCCGAATGGATATAAAAACTGTGCAATTTTTTTAATTGAAGAACCAGAACCGAAACACTATATGAAACCGAAAAGCATCGGAACCTTTATTGTGCTCTAACCGGAACCTTTAAAATGTTTGTTTATAGACCCAGAACCGATAAACATTTATGTTCGACTCCATGATTATTTTACTTTAACGTTTCTGTGTGAACAGACTCTTCATTCTGACTGTCAAGCCTAGTTGGCCAACACGATCCCGAAGAGCTAGGTTACAATACAGACACATTTACAACCTTTTGGCGATGTTGGCCAATATGTGTTGGCTCAATTGCTCTGGATGATAAGTAATAGCCAACACATCATTATGGCTTACTTGAGAGGCTCTGCGCATGCGCCACAGAGTTTAGGCAGCCATAGCGACGCACATGTTTTGGTTTACATAGTTTGGTAGTTATGGAATGGAACAGAGCGAACACTATAATTAAATTAATTGAGCTGTATTAAAAGTGTTTTGCTCTTTGGTACGTTACCGCGGCTAATCACAAGGATTCAACTAACCGAGACGCGCTTACTGCAGTGGTTCACAAACCATGGGTCGCGGGAAGGTCTAGAGAAAAAATTATGTTCGCCAACCATTATACAATACTACAATTATTACCAAGGCCGCGAAGAAAGCATTCATCCCTGGCCGTAAATGTGTTGATCGATTAAAAACTAGGGGAGGGTTCAGTGAGTTAACCCAACAAGTTAGCATGAATGAACTCGGCCTACTTTTCCCCAAATGTTGACTCCAGCGTGTTACATAATAATGAGGTTTAGTCAACAAAATGGCCATCGTGGTGATAAATGATGTTCTATTTTCAATATATATATATATATATATATACATCATTGTTTGGCATTTTATGACTGAACGCTAAGAAAAAGTTGTATTTATTCTTTACATAATGGCTTGTGAAATTGTCACAGAACCAATATGTTTAGTAGTTACATCCAGTTGCCACAGTAGTATAATACGCCAGGACTGACAGAACCATCTGACAGTCCTAGTGATCTCCGAACTAACCTTATCCTGCTTGGCAAGGAATCTCTCAACATGACTCCTGCGAGAATGTGTCACTTCACCAATTAGCCGCGGCAGGATCTAAGGACATACTAAAACCATCTTATAGGACTTCACGCACAAGTTGTTGAACGAATATTGGGAAGGCTCTTGGAGATAATCATATTTCTCTAAAACTTATAATTATTGATAAACACTGTGGGTAGCCTCTTCGTAAAGAGATTATGGTGAGAAAGAGGGAAGAAGCGCTCCCGCTTTCAATTTCCTCGTAAAGATTTTTCGTTTGAGAGGCGGCTTCCATTTAAATTCTATATCGGCGTATTGGAAAATGTAGATTATATCAGATCTTGTGATAAATGATTGAATTTTCTACCTTATTCGCCTTCTCTCTTCTGTCTCCTTTCCTCTTACCCATATTTGGTCCCTCTTTCTTCCCCACACCCCGTTCACCAAACGCTTTCCGTAAATTAAATTTTAATGTGAGGGTGGGGATTGCACAATGTGTTCGCCGTTTATTCTGCCTAGAGGTCGTGGGCTTGAACTTTTAATATCAGTGTCTCCGTGCGAATAAAAATATGAGGAGACTCGCAGAGTATTAGGCTATTTTTATAACAACCTTAGTGTGTGTATATATATAGAGAGAGAGAGTTTTCATTTGTGGCTTTAAACTTGTATTATTGGTCACAGTGCCATTTCAGTACACAGCCTTAGAACTTACTCACTAAAACACTCCAATTGGTCATACGCAAGTAGGCTCAAGTAAATTAGGCACTTTATTGAATGGCACCCAAAAAAATTCTTCGCAGTCTATGCATTAAGATTTTCTCTAAATTATTTAAATATTACAACTATTTGGTTAAATCCGGAAACAATTTTGTGGTGCAAGCCAAACATAAATTTGAGTTTGGTGCTGACGTGTCACTTTGAAGTGTAAGTTCTCTAGCTCCGTGCTTATTTATTGGACTAAGCTAGGTCTTCTCACTTGTTGTTGTAAGTGGCTTGGATCACATGTTTGCCTCTTTTATTTTATTATTGCTCTTGTTATTGTTTTTTAATCTGAAGGTTCTACCAGCTGATTTTACTTAGCGCCGGTTTGCTTAACTTTAACTGTAAGGTTTAGGTTTGAGACCTGCAAGTATTTCTTCCCTCCAATATGGTATATTGGCCTTCCCATATTTCTCGTACAGCCTTAGAGTATTATATTAGGGTAATGCAAAAGATTAGGGAAGGCTGGATCCTTAGACCGCACATAACAACTATTAGAATACGCAAATTATTTAGCTTTGTTAGGCAATAGTAAGAAAATTGTTTCAAGAAATGCTGATATTTTGTATGAGGCCATTAAGAAAATAGGTTTACAAGTGAACGCTGTAAAGACTGGGTATATTTTCGCACATACAACACATTGAGGACGATAATCTAGAGATTAGGTTAGTAAGTATAAATATTTAGGAACAATTTTAACTATCAATAACGATGTAAGATTGGAAATTGGGAAAATAATATAATAGGGAAATGGTCTAAAGGGGTTGACATGTCGCCTTCTATCCAGGAATGTAAAACGCAGAATATACAAGGCAATAACTTTACCGGTTGTTCTCTATGGGTGTGAAACATACCTTACATGACGACAACAAGGTGCTTTTTACTTAGGAGGATATTAGGTCCAGAAGGGGGATTACTGGGTAATGGAGGAGGTACTTACCATGTAATCATCAAAATACATTGTTACTCGTTAGAATAATCAAGTCTCGTAAACTACGGTAGGCAGGACAGGCAGTGCGAATGGAAGAATCTAGAACCATATTCAAGGTATTGACTGGTAAGCCCAGTGGGAATAAGCCTTCATAAACTAAGATGGAAAGATTACACTGGTGCTGACCAGACGATGTGATTTGGATAGAACTAGCTCAAGATACAGATAGGCGGTTAACTTTGGCAAGGGAAACAATGAACTCTCAAGTTCCCAAAGGGATTGTATGTGTCACTTCTCCTGTCCTTCTCTTAGAACAATGTCTTGTACCTGTGCAACCCTCTGCGTCTTGACAGTGAACTATGTTGAAACCTGTCGATAAGGTGGATAATATTATTACTGTGCGGATGCTGCTCGTGATATTAATATTCGGAAACATGGCTCCCATTCTCATCCCCCTGTAGCCCGGCCATCGCTTTATTGCGGACATTTGACAGCGCATTACTCACTCCGCTTCTATTGCTGTGGCCGCTATAATACATCATTGTAGCTCTGACGGGCATGCCAGGGGCCTATCGCTCTTCCCTTCGTCTTAATCGCCCATCTATTAGTAGATATGAAATGTTCTGCTTTTCGGCTTCCTTAGTCGAAATTGTGTGAAATGTGTGTTTTTATGTCCAAAATATCACAGTTTTGATGGTAGGAGAAAATACTGCTCACTAGTCGTCATTTAAATTTATCTTAACGAAGGTACTGACTAGAATATTGTTCCATTAAGACCGTTAAAAGGGGATTCACGTCTGTATATTGTTTCTGTATGTACGTGGGTTTTTTAAACAACATTACTCACCATGTTTCCTTATTATCGCTATCTTATTTTAGCATTGTCCTGCCCACCCCTGCTCCGGAGCATTGGCGCGGCATAGACGCCTCTAATGAGAAAGTCGTTGTAGTTCTTCAAGAAATATGGTTCGAACATGAAAATAGTATTTGTTAATGAATTTATCTTATTTAAACTTTAAGGGTGAATTTTCTTAAAATTCCCATGTGACTCTCTCACCCTTTAGTTTGTTTATATCGCTGCGTCTTACCACCAGTCAGGTTGTTGCATCCTTTGACCCAATTTTTATAAAATAAATATTAAACTCATATTTGGGATATTGGCCGAACCGATCATGAGCTAGTTTATACGATACGTCATACACGATAATGGATCGCATCATCTTTAAAAATATGATATGTAGAATAATTTTACGATAGCCTTTTTTTTTATTTAGAAGAATGTTATTTAGATTTAAATATAATTTCAATAAATAAATTTTAAATCATATTTTAGAGTTTTGAACCCTTAAGGTAGTAGAAAATAAAAACTTGTTCAGGCAATTTTAACAGGTGAATAATTATTACCAGTAAACCCTTGCGAAACTTTCGCACATTCAACCTTCCCCTTTCCCCCCAATCCTCCACCCCCCAAAAAACAGATTTAGTCTTTAATTGGGTTGTTGAAATTATACTCGGCGAAGTGTAAACACAAAATAGCAATTAAAGTTTATTTCACGTAATTAATACAAAAAATTGTTAGATTTTTCTTTTAACTTAAATTTTAAATAAACAATGTGTTTTAACTTAAACTGAGTATGCTCTGTCAGAAGTCGGTAAAAGACAGTCCTATCCACTGACACCTTATTCATCGCTGTAGGCTTCGTATTAGTTGAGAAAAAGGAATGTTAAAACCAGAAATAATGTATAGAATAAGCTTTAAATATTGATACATTGATTTCACATAAATAAAATTCACGTTTTATAACGCCTATAAATTAATATTTTATGCTTCGTGTGTATCATTGTTAAGGTAACGTTATAATAATATTAATATTGAACACTTGTTAAAACTGTGCACTAAGATTTAACTGTCAAATGACCATCTTAATGGTGGTGCAAACTTTAGTGAGGAAATCAAAGTTATATTAGTAAGTCAGGCTACGGTTTTAAATAGTGTTAGCTCACCAGATTTAAATACCAACTTCTAAACCCGTCGAAAAACCTTTGCAATAAAGTTCGCGGGTTGAGGTGACGACCGCTTTGTTAACGACAGGCAACTTTTGCATCGCAGGAGTGAAGTGAGACATCTCATTGAGGCATTAGCGAGCTAATTCTAAGGGCCTAGGTTGTATTCCCGTGTACCAGGTATTGTTGATTATCAGCACACTTGATAAAGTAGACTGTAGTCATCGGCACCCAATATTAATCTCTGTATAATAAATATATGTATAAATCGAGTACTTCTACACTTAAATTTCACACACGAATACAAATTGCATTCTTAATTGTAATAGTGAAAATATTTGGGTGTTTTTGTTTACCTCCAAGCTCGTTTCTTATCTCTGCCCTCTCGCGAGAGATGGAACGATACTTCGCTCTTAGTCCAATGCGCCCCCGAGAGGTTGACGCTCTTTATTTGGGAGCGGTTAGCGAAATAGTTTCCGTGTCTCTCACGTCACTACACACTCCTCACGCCTCTGCTAGTATATCTCCTCACACCTCTGCTAGAGTATCTCCTCCTCACACCTCTGCTAGTGTATCTCCTCCTCACGCCTCTGCTAGTATATCTCCTCCTCACACCTCTGCTAGAGTATCTCCTCCTCACACCTCTGCTAGTGTATC
>CABFOV010011027.1:0-14618 GCA_902141375.1 Timema poppense
TTAGCGTAAGTGCGTATAACCCGAACGGGTAGTAAGACGCGGTGCTAATAATAATAATAATAATAATAATAATAATAAATTGGTATACAAGGAATCAAACTAAGGTATTATAGACTTATGTTCGGAACACACACCTCTTTTCCCTGAGGTAAGACTCGAATAACCCTCCACAGAAAAACAAAAAGGTATAAATTTTCTCTACAGGCTGTCTCAGTATATTTGTCACGGTCACAATGAGGTCACGTGTCGGGCTGAAGGCTTTATCCTTTTTTATACTTACTCCCGCAGGCACATCTTTTCCGTTCGGGGACAGGTTGTCCTCGTGTATTTGAATGTATAGTAAGCTATTCATCTAACCGCACGTCCCGGTGGGTGACGTGTAGTTGGTTGGTGGAGGGTAGGTATGACAAGAGGAGAGGGAGGGGATTTATAGCGGGAAACCGCCGCTCTGGGAAGAAATACAATGTCTCACGTAAGACAGGAATGTACAACCACGTGTCACGACCGCTTTTGATTAAATTGTTGTTGTTTGCTACCTGTATTGGTGGCCACATAGCTCAGGGCGTCAGTCTTGATGTATATACCAGTTTTCCAATCATGGCGAGGTTAAATTTTGAATCTCAACCAAATATTTTATTAGTGTAGTTTATCCATATCTGGTTCATCACCGTGTTTTTCACCCGTTATGTCTTCATAATAACTTATGTGAACTTTTTAGAAACACCCCTCTTCATCCCCATTATATTAATACTCTGATAGTCTTGACGTTTAACTAATTAAAACCCGCCTCGGTGGCGTAGTTGGCTAACGCGCTTGACGTGTGAAGCTCTACTGCTGAGGACGGGGAGATCGATGTTCGAATCTCGGTCGGGTGAACTGAGGGGGGTTTTTCCTAAATGGTTTTCCACTCTCCCTCCACGCAAATGCGGGTTCACTCCCTCTAATTCAACCTTCCCAATTCATATTCCTTTAGAGTAATTAGTACTTAAAGCTTATAACCCGAACGGGTATTAAGACGCGGTGCTAATAATAATAATAATAATAATAATAATAATAATAATAACTAATTAAAAACCTTCCTATCCCTCGTGCTACTCGTCATTTTTCACTCCATATGAAGACTATTTGACTCCAAAGGGTTTCAAACCACTCTCTCCTGGATGGCTTGGCACCTGTCCGAAATCAAATTTCCTAAAAGCTATTAACAATGGCCATGGCTATAGTTTTGTCATATTACCCAAAAAACTATTATTTCTAATTCAAGGATTGGACATTTTGGATTAATCCTGTCCAAGCTTGATAGATAACCAACATTTTGTTACTCGATTTGGTGTTAGCATGGTCTAAGGTTAGATTCCCTCCGTAGAATGAACTGCCATCGATAGGTAGATCGGAGTTTGAATCCAAATCCTGTCTACTGGGGGTATCTTCTCCTAAATGTTTCCCCACTTTACTCTCACGCTTGTACAGTTACAATGTTCAAGTGTCCTGACAAATGGTACCAGCAACATTTCATATCACTCAATTTTTCGTGACATTTCGTACCACCCTACCTGGAAAGGGTCTACTAATGCCTTAAAAACATTTACGATGCGACAAATAGTACTACTTCTATCTATCTAACATAAAAAAAGAGAGCTACTCTGTGCAAGAAAGGTTCATTACTGACTATTATTAGATGTGAGAACGTCAAAATTTCAGTTAGTGTAGGTTTAATAGTGAGTTAGGTTAGATAAAGTTAAGTTAGGTTAGGTTAGATTAGGCCAGGCTAGGTTTGGTTAGGTATAGCTAGATTTCAAATACTTGAAACGCTCCACTACCATTACCATTCTCCTTTGCGACGTGACCTTGCATATCAGAGACATCTTACACACTAATTAAATTAAATTCGCCCAAATTAATTTAAAACTGAGGCCTGGCACACCTTCCCATCATATGGTACCATTTCTCGCATCGTAAATATTTTAAAGTCTTGGTAGACTCTTCTTCTCAGGTAGCCGTCCCCCTGAGTGGTACGAGATGTCGCGTGGTAAGAAATGTCGCTGGTACCATTTGTCGCATATTTCATTGTTCTAATTCAGACCTTCCTTATTCCTACTACATTATCGTAATTAATATAGGCTATACGCGTATAATCAGAACGGGTAGTGAAATGTGGTCAAAAAAAACAACAACAATGTGTTACCATGTTTGTTTGTTTGTTTGTTTGTTTGTTTGTTTGTTTGTTTGTTTGTTGTAAACTTACTGTGCTACCTATTAAAACAGTTCATGTCACTAAAACGATGTTGAGGACATTCCACGATATTTATGGTTATGTAAACTATTTTAAAAGTCCAATAAATATTCTAAAATTGTTTGTATGGCAATGCGAATAACTTGAAAGCCTTATAAAAATGTTTGTTGTTGAACTATGATTTGTTTTCAGAGATATCTTTAGGATGTTTACTACACGTCATATTTTAAATCTAAGCTTCATTTTAATGCTGTACAGGATATAAACATATTTTTAGTTGCTCTTACGACAAATAAATGTTTTTCTTTTGGTATTTTTAGGGCTTTTTTTTAGTTTAGGCGTAATGCCCAATCACAAGGAAAACGTGGAAAATACAAGAATTATTTTTGATGCTGGAAAACAAAGAAATTTATAGATATAATTAAAAACGAAAAGCTAAGGGAATTTAAATACTTGTATGAAAAACATTAATCTTTGATCTACACATTAAATATTGGGAAATTTTAACCTATTTTAATATTTGTGTGCAGATTTAACGCTGATTAAAAATTGGCATATAAGTAAAGAAAAACTGGTTGCTTCTTCTCTTGACATTGGAAAAATAACTTTATAAAAATGTTGATGTTTAGTAGTTGGGAACTTTTTTTTAATATCTGTTCAATAAGTTATAATACACAACATTTTATCCACCCAGGAAAACTGAAAAAAAAGCTAAGTCAGGGAAAATTAAAAAATATTATTTATTGGAAATGTCAAGGTATGTTATAAAATAAATGTTGCATCCACCCTGTTAGGGTACGATCTTTTAGGGCATGAACATGCAAACCTTTCTAATTTAAAGTTAGTTTAATATGCATTGGAGATAAAACGCCTATTTAAAAATTGCACGTAAACACATTGATTAAATAAAAAAGACTTCCCCCTTTTTTCTAGTATTTCCCTACATTTACAATATGTATACAGCAAAGAAGATATAATCAACTCGTCAATCACTGGTTTTATCAGTCCACTACTCATATGGTGACGAAGTTTTTCAATTATTTCTATGTACAAACTTAAAAAAATGTGAGAGAGGCAATTCGCATTATTTGTTTTCATTAAAATGATTGCTAATCACGACAAATATTGGAGCAATTTCGCGTACTTTGGACATAATTATAATGGTACGCTGAACTGACTCGTTTAGTGCAAACAAAAAATCTTGTTGTAGTAATTATTTATAAAAATCTCTTTTAATTAATTTCATGTCAAAGTGGAAAGCTTCTTTATAAATATTCCAAATGTTTTAATATAATTTCTCCATACCCGAGCTTCTGGTCCTACGATTTAAACTGTCAGGTTCGCCAAATACTGGATTCCTGGTGACAGGGAGGTCGATGTTCTCATCTATTCTGAGTGTATCGGGTGTGATTTCTTACCGTGTATTTATTTCTTTGGATTGTTTTATCTTCCCTTCATACTATTGTGGGTGCACAGTCTTTAACCAGCCCTACTCATCTCTACCCCATAGAGCTAACAGTTAATAATAATGGTTTTAAACATAACTTATATATATACACACTAGTGGACCCGACCGACGTTGTCCTGCCCGAACGTTGGCTTTTCGTTTGGGTGGTTTTGTTTGAATCAAAAGTAGTATAAAATCCTTATACAATTACATCCGGCAAAATATGCTAATGACATTAAATTGTTTTCAAAGTTTCGGCGTACAACACCGGGAGAGCAAAGCTGTGCAAGCATACGTGCACAACAAGTTGCATGGGAGTTAGGCGCGTGGCATTACACACCTAAATACCTTGGAACAAGGCAACAGAACACTCTACAATTAATAATAAACAATACACCAGTCCATTCACAGTAAGTGCTTGACATGTGCAGCGCCGCGTGCCTAACTCCTATGCAACCTGCTGTACACGCATGCTTGCACAGCTCTGCTCTCCCGGCGCTGTATGCCAAAAATTTGAATACAATTTAATGGCGTTAGAATAGTTTGCCGGAAGTAAGTGTATAGGGAATTTTTATTACTTTTGGTTCAAACAAACTATATGTGCAGTTTGGGCGTCGAGTTTCTGAACATTTTGTATACATGATATTTATGAATGTACATACAGTAGAGCGTCGGAAATCCGGACGTCAAAAATCCGGAGCGTCGCAAATCCGGATCGGCGCTGAGAGCAGGTAGGGGAGGTAGTGGAAGGTGTCCTTGAGAGTTCAACGACTTAGCCAGTCACCTCTCCTTGGTCACGTGCTCGGCTCAGTTCTGTGCTATCATTTACAAACTTTACAGCAGTGGTATAGTTGCCTTGTGACGTTTTAGTGTGCGAGTTAAAACGATACATATTTTTACTTTGTTAATCATGTCATCATTATCAAATAAAAGGAAACATAAATTTTTATCTATAAAGGATAAGTTAGAAATTCTACAAAGACTGTCTAAAGGGGAAAGTGGTGCATCTCTCGCTAAAATATATGGTGTGGGAACTTAACCATTAGTATTAAAGCAAAAAAGACAGTTTGCAACGTTTTGCTTCAAAACTAAATTCTGAAGAAGGTTCACAGAAAGGAAAAACCACACGTATACGTGTGTATACAGTTATTGAAAGCACATTTGAAAATCCGGACAATTCAGAAATCCGGAATGGTCCCGGTCCCGATCGATCCGGATTAACGACGCTCCACTGTATTTATATTCAAATTTACTTGGAAGTAGGCCACAAATGAAAACAGAAGAATGTGAAAAACCATTTGAATAAAAATAGTTCCAAAATATTTTAACTTGTTGAATACTCGAAGAGTACATGTGTTTTTCTTACATCACGTAATACTTGTAATTTTTGATAATGTTTAGTATTCTTTTCCAAAGTAAATCCTGTGCAATAGCTGTCACGCAAACATGAATCGTCACGTTTTGTTAGTTCAAAATAGGATCCACTTTTATCTCTATTTTTTTGTTTGTATTTGTTTTAACATCCTCCATATTACGCTAAGCTGAACGTGCAATCGACATGTCAAAGCGGGTATTATCTGGTTCAGCGAACATACACACTAGTACAGGGGAAGGGGGACACAAAGAACTTAGGAAAGAGAGAGTAGAGAGATAAAAAAATAGAAAACAAAGAAAACTCATCAACTCGGGCAAGGTCTAGTAGGCTACAATAAAACCGCAATATTTAATAAGTATTTTTTTAGTGTGCATTTAAATTTAATATTTGAGAATTTATTTAATAAATAATTGGACAATATTTTAACATCGGAATTAAAATGAAACTTTAGAACAATAAATAACGTTACTCATTACAGATTTTATATGATATTTGAATTTTGTATGTTTTAATGACAACTTTATCGTCAGATACAGGGTGTGTCACGATATATTGACTGTTAGATAACTCTTATATGTGACCCGCCTCGGTGGCGTAGTTGGCTAACACGCTAGTCGTGTTGAGCTCGACTGCTGAGGACAGGGAGAACGAGGTTCGAATCTCGGTCGGGTGAACTGGGAGTGGTTTTTCCTCAATGGTTTTCCACTCTCCCTCCAAGCAAATGCGGGTTCACTTCCTCTAATTTAACCTTCCCAATTCCTAATCCATTAGAGTAATTAGTACTTAAAGCGTACAGCCCGAACGTGTAGTAAGACGCGGTGCTAAATATTATTATTATTCTTATATGTGAGGAAGCTGTCTTAGACGCAACACTCACATTTGACTCGGCGGTCGGTTAATGAGGAGTTATAAGTAAAAATCGTGGCCAAGTGCATTAGTTTTAAAATTGTGTTTTTAAAAATGTTTTTCATAATCTACTTCCACACAAATGTGGGCTATGTTCTTTCATTTATTTTCTACATTCCTGCCCTTTAAAGTAAGTAGTTAACAAACCATGTGTAGGACTTAAAACATTTGTAAAAGACACACACAGATTTATTAAAGCCGGGACTTTTGAAGTTTCACGTTAGGTTAAATGTTCATGGTTCAATTCCATTGTACAGATACAAATTTCAACAACTCATATCTGTACTGGAGGTCCGGGATTAAATCCTCGGTCGCGGCACAGGTTTATCTGATTACCAAACCCTTCCTTCACCTCTGACAAGACATCTTGTGAATGTGGGGAATGCCAGGCCTCCACCGTGGTTCGGATTCCACGTTAAACTGTAGGTCCTCCATTTCATCTCAAAATCACCCTACCATAACACAAAAGCGTAAGTGCATATAACCCGAACGGGTAGTAAGACGCGGTGCTAATAATAAAACAACTCATATCTTAGACTATACTTTTTGCGCTAGCTAAAAACAGAAGCTAACCAAGCTATTTATTTTGACGAAACCGGAATGTAGAGTAATCTTCAGGTAGTGAGAAAGTAATCTTGAGTATTTGTGATTCGGGGTTCACTAGAAGTATATTCCAGGCTCTAATATGGCCCCTACACGATCCGTCAGACTGTCAGTATTAATAAAGTAATAATTAATACTGACAGTCTGACTGATCGTACAAGGACCCTATAAGTGTTTCAGCCGTGTAGAGTACTTTAAAATACAGTAATATTATATATATATATCTATATATACTCTGTATTATCACCACATCTTACTACCTGTTCTGGTTACATACTAATATATAATAGTTAATTCAATTATGTAGGGATGAGGAAGGGAGCAGCTTAAAGTTAATCTACCCACATTTGCATGGAAGGAGAGTAGAAAATCGCACCAGTGCACACGTAGACTAAATGTTGTGTTAATATAGTTATATTTGTCATTGACATGAGTTTGGGGTTTTAATCTCGGCTGGGTATCCAGAGAATGTACTTTTTCTTCTCTCGTATTGTTTGGTGTCAGCATAGGCCTACTAGTAAACTGTATTGGTGAACAGGTGGACTAAACTTCATTCTCATCTGATCTAACCGGGACGGGGTTTGAAAACCGACCGAGTATACTGAGGGTGTTTTCTCCTAAATCGTTTTCTACGCTTTATCCATCTAAATGTGAATACATTTCCTCTAAACAGTACCATATTCCATTTAGTTTTTATTTATTTATTTGAGGAACTAAACGGGGTCTTTCTGAACCGACCTATCACATCAGAACATTACTTATAAATTAACTTAAATATATAACAAACACAGCATCCAACCCCAAGCCATTAATTCAGCATTGTGTAAAGGGCAGACCACCCTACACCAACTATACATTTTTAGGCCATGCCAGGAATCGAACCAGGGACCATTAGCTCAATAGACAAACACTACTAACTGAGCTAAGATGTTGGACTACTCAATTAGAAGATAAAAGGGCCTATAAACTTTGCATTAATAATTAATTAATAAATTATTATCATTATTATTATTATTAGCACCGCGTCTTACTACCCATTCGGGTTATACGCACTTACACTAATGTGTAATGGTAGGGTGATTGTGAGATGAAATGAAGGACCTACAGTTTAACGTGGAATCCGAACCACGGTGGAGGCCTGGCATTCCCCACATTCCCAAGATGTCTTGTCAGAGGTGAAGGAAGGGTTTGGTAATCAGATAAATCTATGCCGGGACCGAGGATTGAACCCCGGCCGCCAGCACAGAAGTCTGACACCTTACCCCTAGACCGCCAGGTCACCTAATAATAATAAAGATAAAGGAGAATTGCCTTTCGAGTAGTGAAACCTGTGGAAAAATATAAACGAGGGAGTTTTAAGAATAAATAAAAAACATAACATACCTATACAAATGGAGAAAGCTAAAAAACCAATAGAGAAAGAGAGGGTGAGGAAGAACAGATGTTGGAGGGGGTAAAGAAGCAAATTGAACAAAGACAATCGGTACTGTACACGTATCGCTTTGTGTCTTTGTACGGTCACAGAAAATCAGAGCACGGTTTCCATCATATCAAAGCGGAATAAAGCTCATGCGATCTGTGTAGTGTAGCAGTATGAAAAAAAGACCACCGCGCACGGTGTGGTTTGGATTCGTTGTGATGTCGGGTAAGTGTAACACGCTCGGGCAGACCCAGCGTTTACCGCGTGGATATAGCGTTGAAAAGGCTTTCATTGAAACCTTTCTCCCCCCCCCTTCCACCCTACCACTTTTTTCTTTATATTTTTTATCAACTCGATTGCTCTCTTGTTCCGAGCGAAGCTTTTCACCCTCGCCGTGCTTCTGTATCAGGATATTATGTCTAGTGGAAGTGATAAGCATTAACAAAGTAATGTTAGTTTGTCTGTAATGCTATATAATGGGTTTTTATTGATTTTTTTAGCTTCGTGTCTTACTATCCTTTTGGGCTATACGCCTACGTACTAATTACACTAAGGTGTTGGGGATTAGGAAGGTTTAATTTATAGAAAGTACACCTGCACTTGCATGGAAGGAGGTTGGAAAACCGTTTAGGAGACTACCAGACTGATTTTAAGCCCTGATCTCCCCGTCTTCGGCAGTGTAGTTTAACACGAGAGTAGCGCGTTAGACCACGTGGCTACCAACGTGGGCTTGAATAATGTTGATCTGGTGGTCTAGCTTAAACTTTCTAAACTTATATTGTATCGACAACAGTACATTTAATACAACACACTCCTCTATAGCGTATATAGACTAAGTAAATAGATTTTAGGATGAACTATTCTATAGATAGTATCTACATTACATTATTATTATTATTATTATTATTAGCACCGCGTCTTACTACCAGTTCGGGTTATATGCACTTACGCTAATGTGTAATGGTAGGGTGATTGTGAGATGAAATGGAGGACCTACAGTTTAACGTGGAATCCGAACCACGGTGGAGGCCTGGCATTCCCCACATTCACAAGATGTTTTGCCAGAGTTGAAGGAAGGGTTTGGTAATCAAATAAATCTGTGCCAGGACCGAGGATTGAACCCCAGCCGCCAGCATAGAAGTCTGACACCTTACCCCTAGACCGCCAGGTCACCATCTACATTACAATTTTTATATAAAGAGCCTTATCTAAAATCTAGAAAAAATACTAGCTCTACTTTCACGTATTCATACGTCAAGTCATATAATCTGCAGCTGTTACTTTTTATAGATATTATCAATACATATTACGTAACACGAATAATATAGTAAAATTTATCAATGTTGACCACAAATATATGTAATATATAAAAGTGTATTTCCACAAACAATTGATTGACTCTTTTGTTCTAAGTACAGTCAGTATATACTACTAATGACCATAAAGCAGTATAATATTTTATTCTTATATTCCAATTTTTTGTTGTTGGCAAGAAGGTCAGTCAAGATTGAAATTCCAGTTCTATACACGAAGATGTTTGTCCCTAAGAGTTTCCCATAATCTCTCCACGCAAACATGGCTTCAATATTTTTAAATTCTACCTTTCTCATCCCTAACCTACTAATGTAAATATGTAGATATCAAATACTGATATTAAAACGCATTATACATAAAAAAAAGTATTATGTATTTATATTAAATTTAAAAGCGTGACGTCTTTTACCGTTTTATGGTCATTTTATGATCGGGCATACAAACATGTTAATTTCGTCTAAAGTAGCCCTACGACTTATTTGGTGCTGACTGACCGCTTACAGCTGACAGCAGATGGCTTTGAATAGTTACCAGACCAAATTATGTATCCCTACGCCGAACCATATGATCTGCAAAAACATGTGTTTAGCAGCTATAGGTATATACCTAAATGTTGACTGTCAGAAGTCAGCTGTGAGCTGTCAGTCAGCACCAAAGAAGCCATGGGGGTACTGTAGTTTGGTTTACTGGCGAAGGACATTTTCGGACTGGTCCTATCCGCGTGTACCGGGGTGGATTTTACACGCTTTCCGCACAAATCCATGTGCTCTCACTCTAAATTTTACCCCCCTCACCCCTATCCCATTAATGTAAACGTGTGGATAACTAGGACTGGTCTCAAAGAACTTTCTAAAATAAGCTAGGTTCTAAAACATACTTTACATTCAAGTGTTCTCACATATTTTTTTTCAAATGACCTCATTAGTGTTGGGATTTAAGAATGTTCGCAATGCTTCAAGTTTCCATGTTACGAAAATATCTTCACTTTCACACTCAAATTGAACTCTTAAGAGGTCTTGAAAGATACTTTTTTTTATTGGAGGATTCGTTTCTTTAGGATTCCAGTTGGCTCCACATTTTTACACCCTTTTTTCACCCCTCTCCGTCTTATTGAATTCGAAGCGTTTGTTACAAGAGACTCGCATAACGTTCAACAGACGGAATATTAAACATTTTATGACCGAACAATTTCATCCTGAATATTCCCTTTTGAAACAACCATTCCTATTTTATTGTATACTCCTATGGAGACGAATAAATCTTCTTTAGGACAAATTTCTCTAAACACTTTATCTAATAACTTACGATTCCTTGTGGTCTCATATGACATATTTTCTAACGTCATCAAACATTTTTAAGAGTAACTTTAAAATTATAACTTAAAAAAACATTCCTTTAACTAAACATAATATGCTCCTAAAAAAACAAAACACTGGAAAAGATAAATAAAATGTAATATTCTATTAATTGTAATTCTATTTCATTTTAAAATCAGATTGTTTATCCCATAAATGCTGCAGGCTTTTTGGAATATCAATTTTTGTCCGTTATAATATTATTTTATTATTTGACGCAAAAATCTTGTATTTTCATTTGGTTATTTACTGTTCGTTTTTTAAACACAGGAATAATATCAAGACAAGACTTACAAACTAACTTAGCCTAATAAAGTGCGTCCGATCGTATAGTATTTATTATTATTTATTAGCACCGCGTCTTACTTCCCGTTTGGGTTATACACTTATGTACTAATTATACTAATGGTTTAGGAATTAGGAAGGTTTAATTGGAATGGAGTGAACCCACAGTTACGTGAAATAAGGGTGGGAAAACATTTAGAGGAAACCACCTTCAGTGCATCCGACCGGAATCGAACCCTGATCTCCCCGTCTTCGGCAGTCTAGTCAACACGAGATTAGCACGTTAGACCACATGGCCACCAAAGCGGGAACCCTATAGTCTAATTCGGCAGTTATATAACTATTGGTCCGCAAATATACTGTCGTGGTCCACGAGGGGGAGGGGGGATAGGGGATAATAAAACCTCTTACATTACTCAAACCTTTAATGTCCTTAAGCACAACACATTTGTAGGAGCAATCCTTTTAAAGTGGGGGGTGACCTGGCGGTCTAGGGGTAAGGTGTCAAGACTTCTGTGCTGGCGGCTGGGGTTCAATCCTCGGTCCCGGCACAGATTTATCTGATTACCAAACCCTTCCTTCACAAGACATCTTGTGAATGTGGGGAATACCAGGCCTCCACCGTGGTTCGGATTCCACGTTAAACTGTAGGTCCTCCATTTCATCTCACAATCACCCTACCATTACACATTAACGTAAGTGCGTATAACCCGAACGGGTAGTAAGACGCGGTGCTAATAATAATAATAATAATTTAAAGTGGGGAATGATGGAGGCAAACATTCAGCTAAATTAAACTGAATTTTTTTAAATGTGGAAACAGTAACTTACTATTCTTTCTCTTGAGAACCAAGAACTAAATTCCATGGGTTGTATTCATCTCNCCCTACCATTACACATTAACGTAAGTGCGTATAACCCGAACGGGTAGTAAGACGCGGTGCTAATAATAATAATAATAATTTAAAGTGGGGAATGATGGAGGCAAACATTCAGCTAAATTAAACTGAATTTTTTTAAATGTGGAAACAGTAACTTACTATTCTTTCTCTTGAGAACCAAGAACTAAATTCCATGGGTTGTATTCATCTCAATAATTTAAAATCATTTACATTCTTTTAGCAAAGTAGCTCTAATTTATATTTGAATTCACAATTACATTTTTTAATTTAATTTTTTTAACTTGAATATATTAAAATGTAGCAATAAAAATGTGTTCTATTAGAATTGTATGTAAAAAATATAATTACCTTTCATAATGTTAATGATATTTTTTTTCTCTTTAAATTTTCGGATTCTAGGCCTAGTATATAGAGAGGTTCTGTCGTTGCTTTATTTCGTATATAATTCGTCCAAGTCATTCAAAAGTTTTGGAACCATTCAGCTAGATATTCACTAATTGATTAGCAGGAATAGACCACATATTAATAGTAAACAAATATCAAGCTAAACATTAACCATTATTTAACCAGTTTTTTTTATAATTGTTTTCAACCAATCTAATATTTAACTATTGAGACGGGTCAGTACTACTTAGAAAAAATATTTTGTTTACTCTCAAGTATCAACACAAAAATACGCTGGAGATTAAAATTAAAATTTCTTAAAATAAGTTCTCACCCCGTCGCCCCACCTTGACGTTTCTTCCCGTTTATGGATACATTACAACAATTATTCTCAAAGTTGGGTAGGCGTACCAATATACCCCTCGGGGGTACGCGGAACACATTTTGGGGGTACGCGATGAAGCGGTAAAACAATTGTACAGTTAGCAACACTGGAAGCACACCCCTCTCACTAAGTACCCACAGTATGCTATTGATAATTTTGTTAGATTTGTTCAATCAAACATATCATTTGTTGTGTTTATTAATATATATAGTTGTGTAAAGTAAACTGTAAATAGACACAAATATATATATATATTTTATTGTACACCTATTACTATACTAAAATATTGTATATCTGTAGAGGGGGTACGTGAAGAATACAAGTTTGAGAACCACTGCATCACAAAATACTATTTTGACCTATTAGTGAATTGTTTTTTTTCATCACCGCGTCTTACTACCCGCCGGGCTATACGTATACGTACTGATTACGCTAATGTGTTAGAGATCAGGAAGGTTGAATTTAGAGGGAGTGTAGGCTTACTCGCATTTTCATGGAAGGCGAGTGGAAAACAATTTAAGGAAAACCACCCTTAGTATACCCAACCAGGATTCAAACCCCAATCTCCTTGTCATTGGTGCTCTAGTCTACTGCGAGATTAACGCCTTAGACCATACGGCCGCCGAAGTGGGCTATTGGCCAACTATTGGTGAATATGTACGCAAGGGAACCCTACATCACTTACACACCTTCTCATACTCTATGACCACCACCACAATACCAACACCAGTGGGCACGTGGTTTAAGGTGCCAGACTAGTCAATGAACGTAAAGTTGAAGTTTTAATCTCGGTCAGTTGCACTGAGGATTTTTAAATGCTATTTTTATTACTGTGTAGCTTCCATACTCACACCACGCTAATGTGGGTGCACTTCCTATAAAACAACCTTCCTTGTACCTACCCCTTTGATTGAGTTTAAATCAACCTTGTGTTCAGCGTAATATTTAGACAAATAAATCGCAAATCTATAACTTAAATCATGTTCCAGCGAGACACCGTGAGTCAGCTGTTTCCACTATATAGTGACGTAATATGATGTCATACGCCATAATTAGTCTTATTTTGATAGTCCTATTTCGGAAGTAATAATTCTAAGTTTTATATTTAAATTCAGATTGTCATTCAACAAATACCTAAATTGTATTTTATATACTTATAAATACGTAATATTTATTTTTTAAACGTTTGTGCACTCCCAATTGAAGGGATAAGGGAGAACAAGCACGAAGGAAAGCTAACCTCTCATTCTTGGAATGTTTTCTAATATTCGAATTTCATATTTAGGTTATTTTCATAGATATAATTTAAATTAAAAGAAAGACTCGTACACATATCATAAACATACGTAACTTCAAAGTGATGACTAGGTACCCATCTCGGTGACGTAGTTAGCTAACGCGCTAGTTTCGTTATTAGATAAACTGCCTAGGATGGAGAGATCGAGGTTCGAATCTTGGTTGGGTGAACTGGGGGTGGTTTATTTATAAATGGTTTCCCACTCTCTCTTCACGCAACTGTAGGTTCCCTTCCTCTAAAATCCAACATTCCCAATTCCTAATCCATTAACGTAATTAGTACTTAAGTGTACAACCCAAACGGGTGGTAAGTAATACGTACTAAATAAAAAAGTAAATGAATTAAGTTTATAAACTGACATCTAAAACTACTCATCATATTTTCATTATAACATAATCGTCAATCTTAATTTCGCGATTTCTGCTAATATAAATGTTCTAATGTTCAATTACGGGTCACGAGATCTGCTGCTCACTCTTATCTCGACGAACAGATGTGTGGGAAATATCAGCTGGCGTACTCACCCTTCAGTCTTCACGTTCTGAGAGAAATCACATCAAAGATCAAAATGTCGTTAAATTCAGAGGAGAGGTTATTTTCAATCCCCTTTCCCTTCATTCGTGTTTTCCCTCTCTTTCATTCTCTTGTCTTTTTCATCTAAAAATGGTATTTTTAAAAATGTTTTATCTGACTCCCTCGTACCCATCCCACC
>CABFOV010011028.1:4587-14617 GCA_902141375.1 Timema poppense
AGTGGAAAACCATTTAGGAATAACCACCCCCAGTTCACCTGACTGAGATTCGAACCTCGATCTCCCCGTCTTCAGCAGTTGAGCTCAACACGACTAGCGCGTTAGCCAACTACGCCACCGAGGCGGTTTACTTGTGTTGTTATTGTACAGAAAATAATACTTTCTGTAACCCTAGGTGGCTAAAAAAAAATTAGAGCATCTATATTTTTATTTGTGTATACGACTCATTTGAATATTCGACATAGCTTAGTGTATTTTCTCACGAATTTATTGTTAAAATAGTTAAATGTTTTTAGCTCAGGTATAATGAAAATATGTTTCATGCCTGAAGAGCCTAAAATTACCTTCTAAGATACTACTGACCCATGACCACCTCCCCTCTGTTCATATACAACCTTTCAATCCTCCTTACCTCTGTCACAACCACTTGACAGCAACTCATTGAGACTAGCTTCTTCTAGAGTTTAATAGCGGTACCTTTGTAGTTGTAGAAAGGAGGGTGGGGGCTGGACATCTTAAAGTAGTGTTGAAAACTAGAAAGATTAAGTTTGCTTTAAATTGTAATAAATAACTAGATTTTATAATATATTATTATTTTTTACCCCTATTGGTTGAAATGACGTCTTCCGAAAATGTAGACAATTTTTTTTTGTAATAGGAAACAAACAAAACGCGTTTTAAGACTGTATATCCGACAAGCTGTCATGACTGTTTGTAAACGAGCTATTGAGGAGACAATATTTGCTATGGAGTATATATACATACATACAAACAAACACGCATACATACATACAAACACGCATACATACAGACATATATACATACATACATACATACATACAAACACGCATACATACATACAAACAAACAAACACGCATACATACAGACATATATACATACATACATACATACATACAAACACGCATACATACAGACATATATACATACATACATACATACAAACACGCATACATACATACAAACAAACAAACACGCATACATACATACAAACAAACAAACACGCATACATACAGACATATATACATACATACATACATACAAACACGCATACATACAACCATACATACATACATACATACATACATACAGACATATATACATACATACATACAAACAAACACGCATACATACAGACATATATACATACATACATACATACAAACACGCATACATACAGACATATATACATACATACAATACAAACAAACACGCATACATACAGACATATATACATACATACATACAAACACGCATACATACATACATACATACATGCATACAAACACGCATAGGGCCTACATAATACATACATACACGCATACATATATACATACATACATACAAACACGCATACATACATACATACAAACAAACACGCATAGGGCCTACATAATACATACATACAAACACGCATACATATATACATACATACAAACAAACACGCATGCATACATACATACATACATACATACATATATACATACATACATACAAACAAACACGCATACATACATACATGCATACAAACACGCATCCATATATACATACATATATACATACATACATACATACATACATACATACATATATACATACATACATACAAACAAACACGCATACATACATACAAACAAACACGCATACATACATACATACATATATACAAACACGCATACATACATACATACATACATATATACATACATACATACAAACACGCATACATACATACATACATACAAACAAACACGCATACATACATACATACATACATACATACATACATACATACATACATACATACATACATACATACATACATACATATCATTCATACATACATACATACATACATACATACATACATAACAAATCAGGTTGTGTCCCTACGGGCTAAGCAAGAAACTGTGCATGTAGCAATTCCGTACTCTTAATCCATTCTCACTAACTTTCTCCACATTTACCTATCCCTACATTCTCCCTTCGCTTCAACAACATCCATTCACCCAGTCATACACGCTTTTTTATTCTCAAAACTCTTAATTTTTCTCTTTTTCACACATTCGTCTACAATATTTAGCTACATCTTACATGGCCTACCCCATATCACCTTAGATTTGGAGACTTTAAAGCAAGATCCATTCTGCCTGTTGCCACATTCAAACGATTTAATTCATTCTGTAAGTCACTTTCACTCTAAGCCTTTAATACGACAACATTTGCATATCGCAGCACTCTCACATTCACACTGTCCATTTGTACAGTACACCATCCGCGGCCTCACAAACATCTCTTATCTATGAGTACATTAAACAACCATGGAGATATAACTCAACCTTATCTAACACTCTGTTCAGTGAACATCCATTAGCTCAAAGCTCCATCTCTCCTTCTTCCATCATACACCGTCATAATTGCATTTATTAACCATGCACCCACACCATACTCTCTCAGTACATTCAATAACATACTCCTATTCACATAATAAATCGGTTTCTCCAGATCAACAAATGCACAACACAATTTCTTCCTTACTGCCATACATTTCTCAACCAGTTGTTTCATTGCAAATATCTGGTCCATATATTCCATTCAAGGTATGAGTTTACTTCTGAAAGGCCTTTTTCTCTACCATAAATCTACTATATAGTAGGATATTGGTAGGAAAAAGACCTTTCAGAGAGTAATTCCTACCGTGAATGGAATATACATTCTCTACCTAGCATGAAACCACATTGCAACCCCCAAATCTTGTCTGCAGTTTTTTCACGTACCCTTTCAATAATTAAGACTTTCGCAAAAACTATGACTGGAATACTCAACAAACTATAGTTCTTACATTCACTCTTACTACCTTCGCCTTTGTCCAAAGGAACAATGACAGCATTCTTACAGTCATTAGGGACATTCGAAATCCCAGCACACACATTGAACAACTCATCCAATCTGGCAAGTAGTACCATACCCCCACTCTTAAGCATTTCCCTTGTAGTTCCATCGCCCGCAGCTTTGCATTTCTCTAACACATGTTTTAACAACTCATGTATAATAGATACAGGATGACCAGATGCCTTTGGCGCAAAGGACTCCCAAAATGAAGGAAATGTAAAAAATATTTAATACGTTAGAAAAGTTTAAAATGTACTTGCACAAATTCACTTATTCTGTTTTATTGATATCCATACTACGCATTTTATTGTACGTCCGAGCATATTTTTCATGTGAACTTATAATATATAAAATGCCTTGTTGGTTTACAATATATTTATATAGCTTTGAACAACTCAAATGCTTAAAATCATGCTTAACCAACGACACACCCTCTACTGAATCTACACTCCAACGATTTCGCTCATTTTTCCATTGTGCAGAAATTAATGAAAAACCATTTCGACATTGGCATTGTGTCGTGGTTGCCATTTTCAGTAGTTCTGAATAACAATAATCATGTTTGCTACTCTCAAAATACTTTACCCAGTTATCATTACATGACAAATTTTCAAGATCTGACATGTTGTGTTCAAGAAACATGTTTAAATTACATAATTAGTTGCAAACTTTCACATAGTAAATATATTAACCCTCTTTTAATTAAAAACATTAAATACCCAGTAGACTTTTATGCATCTTTCATTTGAACCTTCCCTTTCAAATTAACTCATTTAATGATTAACATTATAATTTGCAAATGAGACACTCCATTTCTTTAAATAGACATAACATTACCTGTACAAAGATATTGCTTCCTCCATAAAACCATCTACTTCGCTATCAAATCCCTCCTTCAGAGCATTTGACAACACCTCTTTGGTCTTAAGTGAAATAAATAAACATTAAAACCTGTTTTGTAGCAAAGAAGATGATTTTTTTTTATTATATTCATTATATCAATAATTACAGAATATCTTTCTTTTTTTATCTCCTTGACCTTGCCATAAAAAAACAAACATTAGAGAATCTAATAAATTCATAGATCATTACGATGAATGATGACTAACGATATTGTCAGAGCTGCCTCCACTGCATTTAATAGTTGCGTAAATTTGGTTGATTCCCCGAAAAAACTTTTGTACATCTGAAATGTTGCTGCAATTCTGAATGTTTTTCTGGGACTAGAAATGAACATTCAAATCTTGTACACCTACAAACCATAAAATCAATTCTTGCAAACAAAGTTAAGAGAGTTTGAAATAATTAAAATATTTACGCGTTTAATTTTTTTTATGAATATGTTATTTAACTGGCCTTCATGAATATTGTTAGCTACGGAAACGTACGTTCCT
This sequence comes from Timema poppense, assembly GCA_902141375.1. Lineage (NCBI taxonomy): Eukaryota > Metazoa > Arthropoda > Insecta > Phasmatodea > Timematidae > Timema > Timema poppense. The sequence continues at coordinate 8,893 of CABFOV010011028.1, forward strand.
GCAGGACAAATAAGGTACTCGGCTTTATATTTACTTCTACCTCCTTTAAATGACTTGTATTTGTTAGAAAAAGTATCACTAAATTGGCATTTACGTTTCAGCATTTTTCAACATAGGACAGACACATCCACCCACGTGAGATCAGGAACAAATATACTACCGAAGAGCGCAGGTACATAAAAGCGCAAGCGAAAAGTGGGTACAAAACAGCGCAAACGATCGGGGTACAAAATAACACAGGTACATAAGAGCGTAATTCTTAATTACCGTAAAAATTTGAGTGTCTGTTTCCTTTCTTTTGATTGGTGGCTGGAATTAACAGCTGTCCAACCTCACCCTTTGAAACCTGATTGTCCTCTAACCTAAGCTAAGCTAACCTAACCTACCCTAAAAGCTCCATGCCAGTAACTCTAAAGCCGCGTTAAGGCTGCTTGCGCGATCTATACAATTACCATCCTGTTAAACACAGACCCCCTTGTGCTGTTCTGGAGAGGAAAGAGGGCACTATAAGGTCACGAAACACTTGCTCGATCCGTACAACTGTACACTTGCACTGTTTTGTGCCTGCTCTATTTTGGGACTACGAGGTTGCGCTGTTATATACCTGTCCTGTTTTGTACCCGTGATCTTCGGGGTCGCAACCATCAGGGACAACAGAAAGAACGCTGCAGAAAAGCACGATACAGAAAGAATGGTAAATAATTAGTTATAATAGCTGAAATTCCATCTCACAGCTGAATTTATTTGAGATCAAATAACACCAAAAAATCTAAATTTATTTATTTTGATATATATCTGTTTATCTTAATTGTATTTTATATATGCCTATATGACATTGATTTTTGTATCTTGCTTGGTTGTATATTTATTATTATTTAACTCGGGCTTAAAACTCTTTATTCTTCAAGTTTCATTTACACAGTTTAGCTGGCCTCACTTTGTTCGAATACAAAATTAAACTTTTGCTTTTGTGTTTTTTAAAACTTTTATATTTTCAAAGGTGACCTGGTGGTCTAGGGGTAAGGTGTCAGGCTTCTATGCTGACGTCCGGGGTTCAATTCTCGGTCCCGGCAAATATTTATCTGATAACCAAACCCTTCCTTCGCCTCTGACAAGACATCTTGTGAATGTGTGGAATGCCAGGTCTCCACCGTGGTTCGGATTCCACGTTAAACTGTAGGTCCTTCATAAACTGTAGGTCCTTCATTTCATCTCATAATCACCCTACCATTGCACATTAGCGTAAGTGCGTATAACCCGAACGGGTAGTTAGACGCGGTGCTAATAATAATAATATATTTTCAAAAATCGTATCAGAAAACTACGTTTGAATAAATTTAGCTCAGAAAACCAAATACATTTTTTTATTATTCACATTAGATACTTTTCAGATAGTCCTATTGATTTCAAACAAATTTTATAAAGCTGTTTTTGGATGAATTAACATTTTTTGGAGATCATTAATCATTAAACTATTTTCAAATAATTGTTTCTTTTAAAAACAAGTATTAATTGCTATTAATAATGTAAAACACCCCCCATACACACATTTTAACAAAATCCCAAGGCGCTTTTTGAAATTTTCAAAAATCATTTATCAAAAGGCCTATGAATAAACTTTAGGAAAACAAACATATCTTGTTATTTATTATGTAAAACACTCCCCAGACAGGTCCTTTGTAAAACGCTCACCAGAAAGGTAACCTTTTTGAACAGAATTGTAAAAGCTATTTTTAAAATTTTCCAAAATCAGTTATCAATAAATTACCCTTAATTTTAGGGTTCAAGTTTCAATGAAATTCATCAAACCGTTTCGTCTGTAGGTACAGCCAAACATGTGAACAGAGAGAATTATAATACACTTTTTTCATTTCGAGAAAGAAACATAAGACGTAAAGATACATCATAATCTCAAAGTATATACGATATATATGTGAAATTTAAAAATACCTAGATTCAAAACTACTATTAGAATGTATCTTGACGTTTCATGTGTCCTCAAACAGAAAAAAAGGGTCTTACAACTAACTATGTGTGTGTTTGTACCTAGGGCTAAAAGACGAAACGGTTTAATGGATTTCGTTCTAATTTGATAGTTAGATCTTATATGGTCATACATAAAGACTAAATTGTGATTTGTAATCTAACTCTAAAATTAAGAGTAGTTTAATGATAACCGATTTTTGAAAATTTCAAAAATTGTTCAAAAATTTTTTCATTTCCATTTAAAATGGGTCAAAGGATCAGTTGACCCCCCCTGTGGAAGTTAGAAAACTAATACAAAAAACAAAATGAAAGTTCAAATTTTAGAAAGAAAATACAACACAGATAAATTATACATTTTTAAAAATATTTTTACGCACAAACACCTCTTAATCCGAGTCCACACGTTCGTTATTCGCCCACGTTTATTTAAATTTCGATATGACTCACGCCAGTGTGGAAAAAATATTCGTTTTCATATACGAGTTTTTGTCGTTCATAGCGAGTAACGAACATTTTTTCCGCATAGAGACACTAGACTACCACACATCAAAGAAGACTAATAATCGCCTGAAAGCAGTTCATGCACGAATACCGAATATAATGTATGTGTGGACATAATATCTGCAGAAATGTGGGGGACTCTGCCACTGGAATAAATCCCCACCAGATATATTTCAAATCCTCTGATATTATCGAATATGAAGCTGAAATATGGACTTAAATCAAACTCCAAATTACTTTTAGATGCGGTCTATTGTCAAAAATTTGCCGGAAAAGACCGCATCAAATAACTAATAGACTAGAGGCATCTAACTAACAGAAAGAGTCAGAGGAGGAATGCTCTAAATAGCTTCCAAGTTCATTCAAATTTCAAAAATATCTGTGTGAGGACAACTCCAAATAGCTTCTGGTTGCATGTCATTTTGAAGAATTTTCAGGTAAGGACCAAATAACCTAGTATCTTAAGTAATTCAATTTTCAAAATGTTTTTGGTGGAAGACCACTTCAAAGATTATCTTGTAGAGGTGTCTAATTATCGTAAAAAATTAAGGTGAGGAGCTTTGAGGGGCATCCAAATTTCAAAAATTTATGGGTGAGGAACACTTTAAAGGGTTTATAAAAAATCTAAATTTTTTATCAAAAAATCAATGCCAAGACTACTCAGAGCTTCTAGAATGAACCATTTTTCAAAAATAATATTTGAAGGACGGACACTCCAAATGGTTTATAAAAACTATCTAATTTTAAAAAATCGGGGAGAATGACCATGGTTTAAAACATAGATAAGATTAAATATGAATGAGAAACTATTAAATGGCTTTAAACATAAATCCAACATTGTAAGTAACTATGTTATTTATAATTATGACCCCCCCTATGAAAATAATCTGGATCTGCCCCTGCCACCTTCCCAACAATGGTTACCAAAGAAATGAAAGTCGAAAGTCTTAGCCCATTAGCCCATGAGAGTTTTTTCTTAAAGGTTTGTCCACTTTCCTTCCACCAAAATGCGGGTACTATTAATCTAAATATAACCCTCCTAATCCCTAAAAAACCGATATTGTAAATAATTCATAAGTGTATAACCCTAACGAGTAGTAAAACGCCGTGCTAAGAAAAAAATAATTATCTTTAAGAGGTTTTTAACTGGACGTTGATACCCTTGTGTTGGTGCGCCTCTGGACCCTAAATATTATTACTACTACTTATAATAATAATAGTAAAAATATTAATGATAATGATAGTAATAACTCTTCTTCTAGTATGTATTATATTATTTCACTTAAATGCATATCCATAAAGAAACCGTCACGCAATCTTTCTCACACGAAAGGCGACCCACAGAGTGAGAACCGAAGCGTGCATTGTTTTGGGTGTTTCTACGAGCTAGCACATCACAAGTCACAAGCTTATTAATATTGAACACATAAACCGATTAATATTCCATAAAGTAAGACTAAAACGAGTTTTCAGGTGTACATTGGGTTTCACATCACAGTTTGAACCTCAAGCACGCTACCGAATACATTAAAATACACTCTTTGAAAACACTCAACACTAACATACACACACGTAAAGTGGGCCAAGTCGTAATGGCACCCCACCCCCCCACACACACACACATTTATATTCATGGTGTAGTACACACTATCTGGTTGCATCTGACCTGTAATAATAAGTTTGATTGTTATCACTTCACTTTCTTCCTTCAGGTTCTTCCACAAATAAGAAACGGGGGAAGGGAGGGAGGAGAAGTAAACGCGGGGTCTATTTGGTCGAAAAACAATGGAAAGCGATTATTTTTTTATATAATTATAAGGTTGGTCCAGTGGACCCGGGTTCCACTGTTTAAACGCACGCCCAAATTGGGTCATTTGTTTGGGGACACTTTGTTTAAATATTCGGAACACCAACAAATGTGATTATTTTTCAACGTTTGGCACGCACTGCTGCCACTACTGTCTGGCCAACAGAGATTTAAACTATAGATATAGGATGAGAGTTTTATTTTCACTGGAGATTTCAACGAATCGCACGATTTTTAAACTGACTACACTTAGGACAGTGCGCTTAATAATACACATTAGGAGTGTGCAAAAGTTCATTTTTACATTCGAGGTGAACCCGAATAGAATATATTATGAAATATTCTCGCAACCGAATCAAAATTCAAATAGTTGGTTATGCTTGAATTTTGTTTTACGCTTAGTAAGTATTATAAAAGCTTATTTATAAAATTTTATACACTACAATCATTGGAAAAATGTTTGATTGCAAACATGATTCATTATTGATATAATTATAAAGAAGATTTTCTGTAAAACCAATGCAATTGATGGGTTTTCTCATGTAAAGAAAGTTTTTGTACCTAATTATGTGGCCGCATGGTCTAAGGTGTCACTCTCAATATACTTGATTGATGATGACGGGGAGATCGAGGTTTAAATCCCTGTCGGGTGTATTGAAGGTTCTTTCCCTAAATTATTTTCCACTCTCATTCCACTAAAATGCAAGTAAACTTCCTTTAAATAGAATCTTCGTGGTCCCTAACACTTTAGCGTAGTTAGTACATAATAGTATAATCCGAATAGGTAATAAGACAAGGTGACGATAAAAATAATAACCAGTTATCCTCGATAGATATGTACTATTTAGTAATTTATTCACTTGTATTCTGTCTTACTTGATCACCAAGGGAAAATATCTACTTAAAATTCAAGGAGAAATTATGGTGGTATTTAAAATCCATTGCCGTTTGGTTTAGGTGGATGTTCCAATGTTTTGTATTCACACTTACTAGGTAGTCACTTAAATGGTGTTTATTTGGCAAATAAAACTTACGCATGAAATGTACCATATCTTTATTTTACTTTATCTTAGACAAGTCGCGATTATCCAGCCAGGTTATTGGTGTTAACAAGTGCGTTTGAAAATAAACAAACCGGTACATAATCACTAGTAATTAATTACAAATATTGATCATAAGCTCCTTAAAATAATTGTTAGATTGGAGACAACAAATTATAACTGCTCTACATGCGGTTGGCATATATTAGCCTACTTGGTCGGTGTAGATAGCAGCACTGTTTTGATTTGGCTGGAAAAAGAAGCTGTGTCAAGGAAGGTGTACACTCCGTCGAGATTGAAAGGTAGCATCTTCTAATTCACTGAGCCCGCGAGGTATGATATTCCTCCACACATAACTGTAGGATAGTTTGCCTAGCTACGCCCAACACCT
>CABFOV010011029.1:0-14617 GCA_902141375.1 Timema poppense
AAACTCACTGTAAAACATTGTGTATTTTCTTTTATTATATTATTATGCCCGTGCGAAGCCGGGTTGGGCTGCTAGTCATTGAAATAAATGTGAAAAAAATCTAGCATCTAGACTTACAAAATCGGATTTCACTATCAATATTTCGAAAAGTATATTTTATGGTACAATTTACTGCATTTTGATGATCATGTCAAAACCATTTTAGTATATATGTTAAGAAAATCTAGTTTTAACTAAACTCTTTTACAATATCTTCAAATTGACTCTTTTTAAAGGAATGTTGATATATAACTTTATTTATAAGTGAGTTTGATTTATTCATGTTTTATGAATGAGATTGTCCCATTTATCAAAATTAATAAAAAGCTAGTTTTTGCATTCTATGTCTTTCGTGATACCATCTTCTGGATCATCTTCTGAATCATCTTTGTAGCTTATTTTATTCCAAGATTGTTCCTCTACGGATCCAAAGAATAGAAAGATTATGACAGGAATGGCAGTTACAGCTGCAGAAATGTAGAATACTTTATTCCACGCAGTTAGTGTGTTCTGAAATAATATTATATATTAGCATTACATACACTATTATTAAAACAATGGGGTTTGTCTGTAATAATATTGACATCTACTACGAGCAATAAAAACACATTGTGGTTTGTATTCCAAATTATATGTTGCAACACGTACTTTCCCAAACTGACTTTCTTAAAATTTAATATATCTTCATATTCTTCAATTATGTCGAAATGATAAAGCTATTATATAAAATGCCACCATTATCATTAGCAAATAACCATTTAAAAAATGTTGCCATTTACGTAGTAATAAAACTAACCAATTTTCAAGTAAATGGTGTTTTATTAGTTGATATTCTATCAAACAAAATTTACAAAAAATTGGTATTTTTGAATAATTTTAACTTACCTCGCTCGTTATTATGTTTGCTAACAAAGGTGCACAAAAACTAATTATGCCAGAAAGAGTAGATGCAAATGCAGCGGTTGAGCCAGCGTAGTTTTCACTAAGGTCTAAGTGGTTCATGAAACTCCCGCCATAGTAGGCGCCGTTAAAGAACATTGCCATGCTTAAAACGGCTATAATAGAAACATGGTTACAACCAAGCTGCGGGACAGTGCACATCATAATTGCAGGACCAAAAGTAGCTGGAAATAGCCAAAACAGAATTAATGTTGAAATATACCTCAGAATTACGTTTATATGTGTATTTTTTTAATAAGATTGTTTTGAATATTAAAATAAAACGGTATTTGTAAATAAATAAAATATTTTAATCAAACAATTATTAACAATTTAATAAATTACAAAACTACCTAATTGTTCAACAAATTTTCATCCACTATCTTACTCTTCTTATAAAATGTATCATTAAGAAGACAATATAGAAATTAATTTTCTTAAAGATGATCTTTTCTGATTGCAAGAAATGCTAATAAACTTAATTCGCGTATTCATTCATCAGATTATGTTACCGATAGCTAAGTCTGTTAATCAATAATATAAAAATCAATAAAATAAATCTAATGGAATTATTTAATTGTTATAGTTTGACTGAAAAAATTGTTTGTATTTTCTAAAAAATACTTCCTTTTAAAATGTTTATGTAGAATAAACTATTTCTATTAATTGTGTATTCTGATCTAGTAGAAATAAAACTACTTCTAAAATTTGAGTAGCATAATATTTGAAATATCTCGTGTAGATGTTAAAAATGTATACGCGATGACTCGGGTGCTCTACATATAGTAATGCATGGTATGAAAATGTAATTACGATTATTAAAAGCGATAATATTCTTTGGCCTACTCTAGCGTGTAATATAAAAATATTATAATGGTGCCAACCAACTATCTATTCAGTAGGAAGAACCTTTACTTTGTTTTCAGGATATCCGGGACTTTGTAGGGATTTTTGAAAGTTCTTTCCTTGCCTGTTTTTAGTATCTAAAATAGATTAAATAGTCATAATATTTCATTTTCATCATAATTTGGCATAGCTCTATAAAATTATTCTTTTGTTTTAAAAAATTATGAAATCCAGTATCCAATTACAACAATATTTTGCCACACACACACACACATTAAATTACTATAATTGGAATTTTAATTATTAATAACATTAGAAAATACATTAATCGAGAATGTATTAATGTTAAGAATGCTAGAATGTATTGTTATATTTCTAGTCTCTTTATTTTATTTCTTTGTAATTACTTTGTAGCTTAATTAATTAGGCTTATGTGCACATTATAATATTGTTGTATATGTCTCGTCATTAGCATGGATAAGATTTTTCTTGTGTTTACATCTAAGAGAAAATATATGTGGGTGTGTTGACAAGTAATACCTCCTATTTATTTATTATCAGGTAAAAAAACTATTGGGGTACAAATTAATATGCATTCAAATTTCTAGTATGTTCCACTTCATGTGGACAAGTTTTTAAACTCTGCGGTTATAATTCTCTGGATTATGTTCGTACACATGGTTAAGTTTAACTCAAGTTTGTCAGTGTGGATGTAACAATGTGCAGTGATCGAGTTTTTAACTGTAGAAAACATGCCTCCGAATGATATTCATTGGCGAATAACGGTTGTCTGTACAGGGTAAAATTTATATATTGGTTGTGTTTAAAGCTAGGCTGCACTCGCTTGCTAAGGAAAGCTCGAAAGAGCTACGCTAAACCTGAATGACAAATCAATGGAGTAAAAGGCCACAAACCGCTACCAATGATGTTAAACGTAATCGTAAGGATGGAATAAATGATCATAAACTCCCTGTTCCTCAATAAAATCTAGTGGACAACTGGCACTTGATTTGAGCGTTTGCAAACAATTATTGTAAATCTGAACTATCTAAAGTGTGTTCGCGATGGGCACCTCTAATGCTCATTCCCGAAATGAAAAGAAAGCGTGTGGCAGAAGGGATCACGAGTAACTTTACAGTTTATATAGCATTAGTTTTTTTTGGCCAGAATAAATCAAATATTTCTCCAGTAGCAACATAGAGTTTAATTTTATGCACATGCTAATATCAACAGGTCTTTAATATCTCTACCAAAGGTTTCCTGGCATTTTGTCAAAACTTTTTCTCTTTATTTAAAAAGTGTTGATGAAATTTCAGGACACCCTTGACATATATTCAAGATCTGTAATATTAGCATGTGCATATAACTAAACTCTATGGTGCTACTGGAGAAATATTAGATTTATTTTGGCCAAAAACTTTCAATTATATAGAAACTGTAAAAATACTTGTGCTCCCTTCTGCTGCACCATAAGCCCATTACTTCTGTATCAGTATGCATTTTCATTTCACTTAAAACATTAAAAAATCTTGACAAAAAACGTATTAATAAATAAAATATCTAATAGCAAATATTAAGTTAAGTCTAAACTTACCAATGACATTGAAAACCTTGTAGCAAACAAGTTTACTCAGATATCCTTTATTTCTAATCCACTGAGACGTCAGTGCACACATCACGTTGCTGGCTAATTGAGCAATATGAGGTAAAGCGGACATCACACTCGTCTGGAGCGAAAAAACGTAAATATTATAAAAAATGCATTACACTGAAGGTTTACAAAATATTTATACTGATTATTTTTAATGATCAAGATAATAATTTATGTATTCGTTATTAAATAATATTTTTTAAATGTTCAGTTAATTATCAAAATATAGTACATCACTAATAAGTTGGTTGATTTCCTACTGGAGTAATATCATTAAAGTCCTTATTTAGCAAAGTAAGCCAAAAATTGTTGTTTTTACTCAATATAGTAAGAAATATTACCTTCAGGAAGAGTATTGAATGAATTTACCTTTTTTTTTTTAAATCAACTTAACCATACATATATTTGAATCAAAATGCTATATTAAAAGTTTGGCAATAAGTTGTAATTTTTGACCCTTTTGAAAGCTCATTTTGTTATTATGGTATGCTGCATGTGATTCAGCTAAAAATATTATACATACCTATTTTCAAGAAAATTATGATGAAATAAAAGTCATTACATTTATAATTTGCTAGATTGTAAATATAGTAAAACATATAATATATTATGGTATTCTTCTGCTTTAAAATTTAGTTTTAATACGTCTATACAATATTGATGTTTAGTTTAAGAAAACCAATTTTCCCTTAAATTTTAATAGACCTTATTACCCATTGATCTAGAATTTTAGAAAATACTATAAAATATTAAAGTCCATACCAGTGACATGTGGCATACTAACTCAAATTTGGATAGGAAACCTTTTTCACTTAATTTGAAAGGGAATCTGAAAGAGTGTTAATTTAATTTGAAACCTTTATATCATATTCTAAAAATTTAAAAATGACATCTGGACACGGGAACCGAACCCGGGACCTTTGGCTTAGTACGCCAATGCTCTTAACACTTCATTTTCATATTAAAAATAAATTATACCACATCAGTACTTAAATGTCTAAGCTGTTAACTATGATCACGCAGATATATAATATTTTGTTATTCATGTATAGATACATTATTTAAATTATTATGAGCTAAGAACTACCAATGTAGAAATTTAAATATAGAAACAGATTTTAGTACAAGATGAGTATATTCTTATTAAACTAATTTACAACTCATTTCAGGGTCGAATAATATAATATTTTACTCTTGAAATAAACTGAACCATTGATGACGGAAATATTTTTTAGTCCATCAGGTTTTACTTTTTACTAAATAGATTTAAGCTACACCTTCACCAAATGCTGGTACACTTTTCTAAACTTAAATTTCCTCATTTTTTCATATTAATGTGATGTGTTATTATGCGTATAACCCTTACTGGTAGTGAGATTTGGTTCCCAAAATCCAACTCATCTACCCTTTAATAGAGAACCATAAGTAACAAAACTTAATTGTGCTTATTTATATCAATGATGTCAAAATTTTGATAGAAATTTATTCTAGAAAATATTAAACTCGTCATGTAAATTAATTTAAAATTAAAAGTAATAGTTTATTCTCAAATCTTGAATAGATAGAAAATGAATTATATTCTAAGAACATATAAATACCAAATTGCTCCATAGATCATTATTTGAGACATTTATAATATTCATGTTTGACAGCGTCTATAATATTTATAACTGGTATTATTTTAAAATCAGTGTTAATCCTCTATATTAACAATAATTGAAACTAATAATTAAGATCTACCAATATTTTCAACTATGAAGGTTTTAATGTAAAAAGATTAATTTTAAGACTTGACTTTATTAATCATCTAGCTTAATCTAATATTTTGTAAGATGATTTGAAAAAAATAAATGGTTCTCATATACATTCATATATCTAAAGTATCTTCTTTTAACACATTGCCCATCACATGAAATTACATGGTGAACTGTCAGATACCAGCCAAATTTATGATAATATTTTGAACTTATGCTGTGAGAATACCTTTTGACATGTAATACTTTTTTTTGCGTGTTTATTATAGTCATTTATGATCTTTCAGATTTTGTATGGATTTTATTTGGTTTTATAGAAAAAGATAAATAATAAGCTTCGTGTGGTAGTGTTTGTACATCAAACTTTTTTTTTTCCAAATTCATTAGATGACAAAAAAAGGTTTGTACACATGTTGTTACAAAAGCTAGAAAAATTGTCATAAATAAATTACAAATTAAATGAGAAAAAATTACATTAAGGCCTAGCAATTATTCGCCTTTGTGTGCTAGAGAGCAAAACAACTATGCATTGCAGTCTTCCCAAAACAATGCAGTGCTGCAATCTAGTATTATTTTTATGAGCTAAGACAGTCTAAGGAAACATTTACGTAACACTATACCCGAGCGTATCTAGGGTAATTTATTATGAAATCATTTAAAAGAAGACCTAAGTGAATCTCGGGCATGGTAACAATAAATACTAACTCTAGCCCTAACGTAGCTTGATCGTGGTGTTCAATGTAAGAAAAGCTTACTTAATTTGATAATTATATCTAACAAGATCCTGATTTTCTTATCCTCGTCTCAAGATAAGATTATTTTCCTTCATACCTGTTGAATGTTGTAATTCAACACTTTAGTGAGGTAGAGAGGAAGTTCTGTTCCTATTGTGAAATTAATCCAAGCCACAGACATGTTCACCGAAATGTGAGCCCAAAAAGGAATGTTTATGATTATCTTTATCCATGGAGCCATAGGAATAACCTGAAATTTTTACAAAATAAAACAAATTACAAACAATGATAGAAATATAACAAAACATATTTTTAATTGTAGATTTTGTTTAAGTACTTTTAAAGGTTGTCAGATGGCTATAAATAATATTCGTAATAAATTAATTTCGTAATTTTGCTTATACTTTATATTAATTATCAACTACTTTAAGACCGGTCGCCAGTTCATTGAGGATGGAAGTGTACAACCTTTTAAGTAAATATGAGACATGTACTATTCTAAAAATTACTAGTTTAATTAAAATAAATATAATATAATTTACCAAAATTGATAATTTGGTCATGGTAGCTGTATTTACAGGAAAATTACCCAATATATTAAATAATCTTAAAACATGAAAAGCTCCATCCATTTAACTACATCCTCTGATGAAATACTGGACACAGCTGAGCTGCTACCATTTACCACTATAAATATAACTGGATGGTCATCCGTGGCTAAAATTTTAGTGCTGTATTCTGCATACCATTGTGTAAAAGATATTAAAACTGTTGGGTATCTCTTTCTTTCTCACATACATACCTGACAATGTGGCATTTTGACATCGTTTGCTTATTAGATTGAATATAATTAGTATCTGCAGCAATGTGTGATTAGTTAAATGAAATAATTCTGTTAATAAAATGATTGAAGAGCATAACAAAGTTGGAAACACTTGATTTGTTTCTTTATAAAATAAGTATAGGCTAATATGGTAATACTTCCTAGAAGCCAATAATAAAAATGACTGTTTGAACGAAAACCTCTACTAAAATAATGTCGTTCAAACAAATGTGATTATATTTTAACTGCCTTGTTTAGTTATAATTATCGAAATTTCAATATAATATGGATTCTGAAAGCAATATATACGCTAAGAGCCAAATTTAAATATATTGTAATATAATAATACTGCTTACAAGCCTATAACCTAAATGATCGTTTGAACTTAAGACAACTACACAAAGTTAGTCATAAAAGCAAAAGTAATCGATTTTTAGAAGACCATATTTCATTAAAGTTATCGGACTTTCAATGCATTATGGTTTCTGAAAGCTAGATTATAGCCAACTTTAAATATATTGTAGTTTTAGCAGAATGTAAACAATATGGATGATAGCTAAATATTTAAATATATTAAAGATTTCATTATTATTTATATAATTTTACCTGTAAAGCTTAATAGTATATCCCTTAATGTAAATGTTGCTTTAGCCAAGTTTTGTATAATACTTCACTATTTTTCAAACAATATCACTTGAATTAATGAGAAAAATATTTTCGCACAAGATTACTGAAAGAAAATTTTAAATCTGTCCCCTCACAATCAAACAGACGACATACTTGAGCACCACTATTTTGTCAGTCGCAAGGGTTGTGTTTATGTCCATCCAGTATAGAGATAACTGACTGCTACTCAGTCAGTTTGTCTCTGGATGGATTTTATACAAGGATGTAGAAAGCTAATTTTTTCTAGGAGGAAGCGCAGGTGGGCTAGTAATAAATCCTAGGGGATTCAGACCACCCGCACCTGGTCTTTCATTAATACGTTTCATAGTTCGCATTTATTGTTTGGAGTAATTATTTTTGTTGAGATAATGGGTGAGGAAAGAGTATTAAACCTACCTACATAAGCTACAAACTCCATTTCTGATATTTCTGTTATTTAAGTCAGGCAGGATACATAAGAATTATAGCTAAGATACACCCTAAATTGTTGCTAAGATACACCAGAAACTAGTCATTATATATTAGACAAAATTATATTGAGCAAACATCCTAAACTATTGCTAAGATACACCAAAAACTAAAGAAGAGATTCACAAAAGACTTAAGCTGAAATACACCCAAATCTATAGTAGTAATCAGCCAAAACATGAGCCACCTAGGCCTAGACCAGGATACAGCTAGGCTTTGAGCCAATATTTGTTGTGTTTACGTTCTAGGGTGAATCTAAGCTTTATATTATATTAGGCACCTAAAGCTGATGCTAACCTAAAGTTTCTTGGACCTCTAATTGGACCTTCTAATAATTTGGACACAGATTTAATATTGGTTGGTTGCAGTAAAATTATCCTGGTGGCCAAATTATAAGCCTGGTACACATGGTTTCAATTGTCCCCGAGATTGATACATTAGGACAAGTCTAAATATAATATGATACTAAATACTATTTTATAAGTGCCGGTGAGTTATTGAAATGTTATGGTTGCATACAAGAATCCAACCCAGAATATGATGATTATAATGTATGTATAAGTGTATAGGCAGAATATATTTATAATAATATTTAGAACCGCGTCTTACTACCCGTTCGGGTTATACTTTTTAAGTAATAATTACTCTAATGGATTAGGAATTGGGAAGGTTGAATTAGATGAAGTGAGCCAGCATTTGCGTGGAGGGAGAGTGTAAAACCATTTAGGAAAAACCACCCCCAGTTCACCCGACCGAGATTCGAACCTCGATCTCCCCGTCCTCAGCAGTCAAGCTCAACACGACAATATAGGCAGAAGTAACAAGGATAACTTAAGAGGTTAACTTTGGCATGCCCTGCAAAAATTTGAACAATATATTTGGTTTTTCCTATATTTCCTTTTAAATAGATAATTAAATTAAACTTCATATAAACCTATCGTTTGTATCAAATGTAAATTTTCATTGAATGTGTTAATGTATGGTCAATCAGCTGCAATTATTTTTGCTTTTATTATATAACTTTAAAAAATAAAGTATTATTCATTTGATAAAATTAAATATTATTTCTATTATTTTATTCCCTTCTCCTTGTTTGAGCTTTAGTCAACTATGGCAACATGTGTTGGTGTTATATGTTACACAATCTTAAGGTATTATTTATGATGACGTTGATTAAATTTAATACAAACTATCGGAAGTTTTGGTAAATCTCACAAAAAGTTTCTTACTTAATAATACTTCAAAATTTCACCAACCTTCTGATAATATATATTAAAATAAATCATTGTCATCATAAAGAATTCTTGAAGATGGTTTAACATCACCGTGTCATCATAAAAGACTGAAGCTCAAATAAGGAGAAAGGAACAAAATAATAACAAAGAGGATTTAATTGTATCTTTTATTACTACCTACCAAATAAATATTAACAATATTAAAACTATTATTCGATTGCTATATATGTGTGATGTAAGAAATATTTACTAGATTAAAGTTGAAGAATTGATTTTTATCTTAGAAAATGATAAGAAATAAATGCTAATTGCAATGTTTTAAAATATGAGATTATTCCAAACTATAGTTTTAAAAAGGTTATTTCAGACGATATAAATGAATATTAATTGTATTTAAAGTAAATGAATCTAAAAGAATATAAATATTAAATAAATATACCTCTGTGGAACTAATGAAATATTTCAATTGAATGTGTATGAGATACAATCATTTAAGATCCCATACTATATATGTTAATATTTAATAATGGCATGTATGAATCGTATAGAATAAAAATTGGTTATTTTAAATTAATGGCTTGAAGTAATGAAAACATATTCAATTATATAAAATTATAATATTTTTGCCAACTATAAGGTGTGAATATTCTAAGTCATACTTCATTAATAAAACAAAGTTAATAAACTTTTAAATAAATGATTCTGTGCATCACGCAGGTTTTCTCTCTTTTTAATCTTAAAATAGAGTCGTTCACCCAAAACTCTTAAAATTTGTGAAACAAAATAATATATATTGTTTCAAAAACACACCATCAAATATCATAGATCTTACATACATAGATGTTACAGAAACATTGAGAAAAGTGTAGCATCTCTGTACACCAAAAAGCATAACAATAAATGATATGTTTCTAAGCTATCCATAAAAATTATATATGTTTATTATAACTCAGAAACTATTGAATTTATAAAAATATATTCCACACAGAAATAGTTTTTATTCGAACAGTATTACAGCTTTAAAATGATAAGATTTTTAGTGTCTAAAATAGTTTCGGATATAGATTAAAAATGTAGTTTTCTGATTATTTAAGTGCCCTTTATAGCTTTAAACAATGCTTGGATACAAACTTTGGTAAAAATATTTATTTAAAGCAGAATCTGATAAGATCGATTTTAGTTATTTTTGCTCCTCAAAAAACTACTCTTAGTTTACTGTTTGGACATGTAGTTAGAAAATCTCCTTAGGAAGACCTTATTAAGACCCTATATACCAAGTTTTAGCCATTTTGGTAAAATGGTTTCGGCTAAACTACGAGATATAGATAGGAAAAGAGACTAACAGACGGCTTAGCGAAAACCACTTTTGGTTTTCATGGTGTCAAGAAACGTGAATATTTATCCAAAGCTCATTGTTGATATTTTCTAACAATCATAACACCTCTCTCTTCGAGGGCTCTAAACATAGTTAAAGGTGCATCACATTCCACCAAAAAGCATAAATCAAATAGTATACACTCTTACAAAACTATCAAGAAAAGAGGAATATATATATCCGCCAAAGAGAGATTATACCAATTATTCTCATTCAAAGACTGGAATAATATATATCAACCTAAATAACTTTATATTTAATAGCCCAAATTTATATAACTATAAGTAATTTCGTATCTCATATAGTTGCGTTGATATTACCAAAATTGAAAATTTCTGAGAAAGTGTAGCACCCTCAAAATCATGCTCATGATAAAATGAAATTTGTCAGTTTGTTTTTAATGTTAAACACTGTCTAGATACAAAATTTAATCAATATCATTATAGCACATTTTATAACATTTTTTTTTATTTTTTCCCAATATTAAACCACCCTTAATTTTAGGGCAATATATCAAATTCCAAAAACTCCTTGGGGGGAACCTTATCAAAACTCTATACCCTATTTCAAGTCTTAACCCAATCAGTAAAATATTTTCGGCTATAGTTGTAGATACAACAGATAGTGAAATGGCAACCCAATTTCAATATTCTTGGTTTCAAGGGATCATGAAATGTTAACATTTATCCAAATCTAGTCATCACTTATTTTGGGGATCATAGTTATTCTCTTTTCGAGAAGTCGCGAGCAAGTAAAAATAACATAATACATAAGCACTAGATGCTAAAAATATTAATATTGCTTACCCTGTCATCAATCTCTTTTGAGGACTCAAGGAAATTTTTTTCCTCTTCTGATATTCTAGGATGTTTGGTTGGAGAGTCATACACTAAATACATCCACGAAATGAAATAAGGCAATGACAACATTCCATTCAAGTAAAATGGACCCTGCCAACCGAAGGCGGTCACAATCTCTCCTGCCGTAAACATCGCACAGAGTGTTCCAAGAATTTGTGCTGAAGGAAAAAAAAGTACTAATATATTGTATTATCTTTGCTATTTCTATTGAATAAATATGATTTTTACAAACAAGTATTTTATATTTAGAGAGATGATTTTAAAATAAATTAACACAAATGATGAAATTCATAAATATGATATTAGTTTAATTGAAGTCATTGGTGTTCTTTCATATATTGGTCCAAATATATGTTAAGTAACTATGGGCACAGTTTGTTGATCAAATTATTTATTACTTCGAAAATAATGTTATAGCTGCTTACTTCTTCAAAATACTAAATATATAAATACATGTATATATGCAATACATTTTAAAAAAGTTGGTGGCACCACGTTCAACAATCTCTAAATAGGTCGGTAATGGTTTATGAATACTAGCTGTTACTGGGGATATTCCCAATAAAGTGGTTTTTCATCCTCTCTGCAAACAAAATGTGAAAATATAATTTATACTACACTCCATTTTTCTATACAAACAATAAGCCGTCAGATAGCTCTCGCAAGCTAAAACTAGTGGTGGATTGATACCGATACTCCATTCCTCGATACCCTAGATACACTTGGTATCGAATGATAATGCAATAATCGATACTATACGCTAAAAATCTCTATACCACTCTTTAGTTAGTATTCAACTTGGTTAACTTCTCAAACGGGTCTTTTAAAAATAATCGAATGAATCATTCTAATGATTTTGAGAAGTAGGGAGGAAAGGGATAAACTATAATAATTGGAACAAAGCTGGTAGCTGGACATTAGCTAGTAGTTGTAATTTTGCTTTTTCCTACCTATTCTCTTCTCTCGGATCTAACCACACCCACCCTCCACCCCACACTTAATATATATATGTCATTCTTTTGAAGCTTATCAACGCGGTTACATAACGTCAATCTTTGCTTATCAAAGATAACTCTATCTCTAAAATGAACCTAAGGTGAATTTTAATTTTTTATTGAAATAGCCAAATAAACATTCACTTCATAAGGTCAATTTCCCTAAGCTTTTTGGCAAATGTGTGGTGGACGAATGAATCAGCCATCTCGCAGCTGCAGCGTATTAGTAGTTAATAATATTCATTGGAATGATTTTAAAATAACCCACAATAAATATTAATTTTTTATGTATCTATTTCAACTGTTGTAGGATTCGTCAACTTCGATTTCTATAGACTTCCTAAACAGTGTCACAGATACAACTTTTTTATATTATTTCACTTAATAAAATTGGTCGAATAGATATTGTGAAACGATTAAAAGCATTATTTTTAAATTAATAAAGTAAATTTTAGTTTTTAAAATACTTTTAAGTTTTTGTTTAGGTTTTTTATAGAAAATTCACAAATCTCGTCAGTATATCATTTATGACTTTACAATATTATTTCCACTTCCCGTATTCCGTTCACTCTTATTTTACAAAATTTAAGCTAATAGTTTAATTCAACTGAAGATGATATCTCTGTTGTGTGTGAAAAATTTGTGCTATGATTATTATTTAATGTATTTATTTTCTTGACATATATTCCAGCCTACAAACGAATAAATATCTATAATATTTTTATGTAATTAAATATACTAATGTGTCTATAAAAAACTGACTTTTGTGAATTTTTATAATTTATAGTATTTAGCACGTTATTGGAATCGGCTCACTACTAGCTAGAGCTTTATTTTAAAATTGTTCATAAAAAATTAAACCATAGTTATAAATTATATATCAAAACATTTATGTTTAGTCAAATACCATTAAAAAGAATCACCTAATCTACAAAAATGTATTAAGCTAGTTATTTTTTATTTCCTGATATTAATATATTATAGTATATCAGTATGCGTAGATAGACAAGTTGGGCGGAAATTAAAATATTTTGATATATATATATATATATATATATATATATATATATATACAAATGAAAATTTAATATATATATATATAAATTAAAATTTAATATATAAATTAAAATTTAATATATAAATTAAAATCTAATATATGAATTAAAATTTAATATATAAATTAAAATTTAATATATATATATAAATTAAAATTTAACATATATAAATTAAAATATTATATATATTAAAATTTAATATATATATAAATTAAAATTATATATATACATTAAAATTTAATATATATTATAACCCACCTCGCTATTTTCATAATCTAAGGCACTACTCATGCAGTAGACTAGACTGCCGATGACGGGGAGATAGAGGTTTGATTCTCGGTCGAGTCTATTGAGGGTGGTTTCTTCAAAATGGATTTCCACGCATCGCTCATGCAATTGAGGGTACGCTTCCATCAACTATAGCGTTCCTTATTCTTAATGCCATTAGCGTAACTAGTACATAAATGTATAACGTGAAATATTTTACTTTGGCGGTATTAAAATGTTACAGTATTTAAATAACAGCTATTTTGGTATTAGATTTACAGTTTGTAAATAAAAACAAGAATTCTGGAAGTTGCGTAGGACGTAGAGAAATACCAAATATTTGCGTAAACCTATAAGACTATATTATTCTTCCAACCAAGTATTCTAGATCGATTATTTCAGACCCTTTTTTGCAACGCTTACATCTATAGTTTTTTAGTGCGTTTAATATGTGTCTTATTTGACCTATTGCCATATAAAAACCATTAATTTTTATTTCCATCTATGTGTATCTGTTTACCTTTACATAAAATAATCAATATTATTAATTTTCATCTGTGTTAATAATCACTTTCGTTTGAACACATAAAAAATAGTTCAGATTATTTGATTCTGTGAAACAAGCAGATTGGGATTTAGGTCTTGCATGAAATATCAATTTACTAGGAAATAATCATCATCATCATCAAAAATAAGCTATCAATCTTGATATTAGTTTGCTGCAGCTCTCCACTTTTGTCTATGCATTGCCAAAATTATACATATTTGACCTTATTCTGCCAACCTTGTTCGCTATCTGATTCACGTTCTCCAGTCCTGGTTTGCCCCTTTAAGGGTGCTACATGGGCAGGTAGAAATACCTTGTCGCCTTTTGGAAGTAAAAATAAATATTCACCTCTTCTCTTTACCT
>CABFOV010011031.1:0-14603 GCA_902141375.1 Timema poppense
GCCTCCACCGTGGTTCGGATTCCACGTTAAACTGTAGGTCCTCCATTTCATCTCTCAATCACCCTACCATTACACATTAGCGAAAGTGCGTATAACCCGAACGGGTAGTAAGACGCGGTGCTAATAGTAGTATAGTAGTTTAATAGTAATAATATACAGGAAAAACTTGGTCAAATTTAGTAAGATGAGATCACCTAAAAATTATTTAATAAAATGTAGGGAACTAATTCATAAATAGTTTGTTCATTTAAATTAAATTTCTATATTTGAAAATTACTTTATAATATAAATATCCCATTTAACATGTTAATATAAATGAATCTATCAAAATTAATTAAGCTACTTAACTTAAAACAACAAACAGAAGGGATCAAGAAATATTGTGGAAGATATTTTTACCTTTCATTAAAAATTATGCTTTGCAACTATTTGACATTAGGATACAACTTTTACTTTAGTTCTAAATGTTACAGGTAGCTAAAGCTAGATTTCACCAAAGTATGGAAATAGCTATTAATTATATATATTTTATATCCGTATATTCAACTGCTACTTTATTATTCTCTTTGTTTGAAAGGGAATAAATAATACCTTTATGCTTTATGCCTTAATGCTTATTGTACGAAAAGCTAGGTCTATAATATTTCAAACTACTCACCTTTTTGGGATTATAACTCAAACTAATGAGTCTATTTGAATGAGGTTGATATATTGAGTACTCATTATAGTTAAGTATCAATATAAAATGCTAATTTTAAACATCTTTCAGTTAAGTTTGTGAGAAATAATAATTTAAACACCACTACTGTTTGTACATTTTGTTGAAATTAGAATTATTAAAGCATATACCGCCATTAAAAGATTTTTTTAAATAAAGTGGAAAAATAACTTCTCAAAACAGGTCCTGAATTCGATTCCCTTGTCCAGGTGTCATTTTTAACTGCAATAAAAAATTGTTAATATGGCTTTTTTTCTTATTTGAGATATTTTTTATGTTTAATAATTGATATTTTATACTCAAGGGTTTTTGATGACTCAATCTAATGGGTAGAGATGGAAAGATTAGCTTAAAGCAAATTTACCCCATTTGCTTTAAGACAGGATGGAGGAACCACATTAATAAAAACACCCTAGCTCTACTGTCCGAAAATCGAAACGCTAACTCACTGTTGATGATGACAAAGTTTAAAACAAGTCTAATGGCTTAAACAACTCAACTACCATTGTTGTTTGAAATTTGCCGCTTTAAATATCGTCAATATAATAATGCAATGGCCTCCATAACATTATTACACTCGGTGGATAAATTACTAAGCTATTAAGAATATAATTGATAAATGACACCTAGACTCGGGAATCGAGCCCAGGGTCTGTCAATTTTCTTACCAATGAGCTATCCAGGAATCGTTCCGTGCTCAGGGTAAGTTCTTTACTCATATTTTATGGCATGTATTGTACGTACATGCTGACTTCTTCGTTATTACATTTGTTTTGATGATCTAATTTAAACAGCAGTTATGGCTCCGTTGATAAAGTTTTGGACTTTTGACTCGTGAGTCTCAAGTCCCTGGTCGATATGCGCTTTTTCATTCACATTTTGATTTCTCATCCTCTCTTCAGGCAAATGGTACGAATTTGTATAACTCGTAGAAAAGACAGAATTGTGTATATAAATAGTTCTAATAATTTCTCACGAAAACAATATCTTGGCTTTATTATGATTGGACATTTGGAGCATCTCTTAGAACGTAACAAAATATTTGTTGTGTTCTAGATTGAAATCATTTTGCTAGATTAATAATGTTACTGTCGTGTATTAATCACAACTTGTGAATGTGGGAAATGCCAGGCCTCCACCGTGGTTCGGAGTCCACGTTAAACTGTAGGTCTTCCATTTCATCTCACAATCACCCTACCATTACACATTAGCGTAAAGTGCGTACAGCCCGAACGGGTATTAAGACGCGGTGCTAATAATAATAATAATAATAATAATAATAATAATAATAATAATAATAATAATGTTACTGTCCGGCACCTTAGCTCAGTCGGTAGCCTGTTTGTCTGCTGAGATAAGAGTTCCGGGCTTGATTCCTGGCATGGCTGAGGGCTGGATGTTGTGTCTATTCTAGAGCTAAACTATATAGGCTTGTGCTGATATAATCTATAGGTTCAGGAAGTGCACGTTAAATAGCTTAATTAATAATTTAAAAAAATAATCCATTAATTGGTTTTGACCCACTATTTGTATACGCATATTTACATTAATGGGAGTAATAATGAGAAAGGTGGAATTTATAGGAAGTGTAACCGTAATTGCGTGTAGGCAGAGTGTTAAGCCATTAAGGAAAATACATTAAAATACACCGGAATGAGACTCGATTCCTGACCTACCTGCCATCGGCAAAACAAATGAAATGAGAGGGACGCCTTTTACATGCGCGTCCACCGGTACATTTAAGCTATTAATAAATAACCGATGGTGTCCGGCATCTTAAAACATTGTATAAAATGTCTGCCCACTGAACTAGGGGTCTTTGGTTTGATTCCCTGCATGACCTAAACATGTATCATTAGTAAAATTGAGACTTTCATTTTCACAAAGTTAAATAAAACGGAAGCAACTGGGTGTCTGTTTTAAAATTAAATACATTTTTGAGTCGTGTGATGATAAAATCAAAATATTCTGAAAATACATGTTAATACCCCCCTTCTCCAATAATTAATTAATAATGTAAATGTTAAAAACTAATAAAAGAGAGTTTGAAGTCTTTGTACCACTTGCGAATGTGAGTTGCCCCAGTTAATGCGGCTGTGAAGCAGGTGCTTTCTTCAGTGGCAGTGTGTGGGAACTTATGTTGAGAAACAAAACACACGTCCTTTGAAACAATTTAAAGAACAATGGACTCTTATTGTTATTAATTGGTCGCTGGCAAACTGTGTGCCAAGGTGAAATTTTCACGGTCGGTTTTGTCTTTTATTCACGTGAACCAATATTAGTATGTTTCTCCTCGTGTTGTTGATGCAAGGTGAGGGAATATTCTAATATAAGTGGGTTGTTCCGCAATATATATTTAGTTTCTAGTATTAGGAAGATAATTATTCTCTACTTAATACCATAAACTACATAATTATTTGGCTAACATTGTAGTTACAAAGTAGGCCTACTAAACGAATTTACCCTCTCCCTATCAAAAAATGTTTATTATAATATTTCATAACTTGTAATAATTATTACCAGTTTTAGATATATGAATCAAATTATAGTGCCTAGATTATTATTACATTACATTATATATCTGTCTTTCATGTTAAATTAACACAATTTGTACAATTTTACTGAAAATTGAATTCTATTATAAATAATCGTAAACGTTCTTTATTAAACTATTAAAACTGTTTTTCAAAAATAAATATTATTACTCAGGCGTAAGTCAGTGTTGCGCCAACAGTTCCTACAATACCTGTTTATCTAAGACTGGGATTAAAAAAATATTTAATAGTGTGTTCCTTTCACATTCCACGAGGCAATGCCGTCAAGTGGAGAACGGGACAGAGAATGACAAGGGCTACGCCCACCCCAATCATAGCCTGTCATAACGTGTAATCTTTGTCTAGTAACACTTGCTACCGCTGATATTACATGAAATGGGATATGCGTGAACTAATACAAAGCAGTACACTCCCCGATTTAACTCTAATTAACCCATTTCAGTGGCCGAGTGGTCTAACATGTTACTCTAGTGTTAGGCTGGCCTGTTTATGACGGGAGGATTGGGATTTTAATCCTGGTCGGGACTACTGAGAGTTGTTTAACCTCAATGGTTTCCCATTATCCTTCTAAGAAATGCGGGTATATCACATCCAAAATGCTTCCTTCAGTATCCCAAACCGTTTAGAGTAATTATCACACATGCATATAGCCTGAACAGGTAGAATGATGTGGTGATAAAAAAAACTATATCTAGTTGGATTGTATTCCCTTTTCTTTCATTAATTAAAAATCACTAAAAAGTTTTTAAAATAAACTAGCTCATTTTATAAATCATTACACTATTTTTACTAACACATTATTTTAAAATGTATAGTTAAACATGATTTTAACAGTTTATTTGTTATTATTACTCTCGAATGTGTCCACATGATCTAAGGCGTTGGATTAGAATTGCACTTTGTTATCGCAACGCATTTTAATAAACGCTCACAATTTTGAGATTTATTCTGTTAAAATGTAGTTAAATAAGTATAATTATTTTAATTTTGTAAACTTTTGAACACTATTTTTCGTCACCAAATATAATAATTAAAGTAAAAAAATCCACTATCCCTCTGTGTAAATGCTGGTGAACTTCTTCTAATATTATTACCTCCTCACCCCTATAACATTAACATAGTTAATGAATTCGTACAACTAGAAAAAAAAGGTTGATTGAAAAAAATAATTTTTGTATTTTGTAAATTTTCTTCCTACCAAAATCTTACTATAGTTCAGTTTCCTAGTGTTAAAGAGGTCAGGGTTTGAATCTCGATTTGGTATACTGACAGTGTTTTTCATGAATTCATTGTCACTCTTTTTTTTTAGCACCACGTCATACTACTTGTTCAAGTTATACACATATGTACTGTACTAATTACGCTAATGAGTTAGGGATAAGAAAGATTGAATTTAGAGGAAGTGTATCTGCATTTTATTTGAGTGAGAGTGTAAAACCATTTATGGAAAACCACTCTCAATAAATACACCCAACCGGTACTTTAACCCCACTCTCCCTATCGTTGGCAGTCTATTCTAACACGAGAGTGACGCCTTAGCCATGCAACCACCGGAGCAGGTAATTTTTACTCCTCTGTGTGTCCACATACTACCTTATCAATTTCTATTACATTAATGAATTCAAGTGTGGCTAACACAGGCTTAATAAGTCTATGATGACTCTTTAATAAATAAACCATTTAGGGTTGTAATTTATAGACCACGTAAAAATTATTTAGTTAAACATGAACATGTTTTTAACATATTATTTTATTTATTTTTAGCTACGTATGCATTGTATTAGTTTAAATATGTAATAATATACAAAAATCCGCTTCGGTTGTGAATGGACTAAGACTTCACTGTCGCAATAGACTGGACTGAAGACGGGAATATCGGAATTCGAGTCCCGTTTAGATATATTGAGATTGGTCTTTCCTAAAGGGTTTTCCACTCTCTCTCCAAGCAAATTCAAGTGTAGTTTCTCTAAATTAAACCTTCTTAGTACCTAAATTATTATCGTACATATGCCCATGACTTGAATGGGTAGTGAGACGCAGTGCTAAAAAAATACATTAAAATAAATATTAGGGTATATAGTGAATTATATAATTCGTTTCCTCTGAAAATTGCTAGCTAATATGGTTTTAATGTTCATCTTTATAACTTTGTTCGATTAGATAATTAAATAGACAAAAACATGTGGTGTTCACGAAAGAAAACATACATAAAATCTACACCGAACGTTATTGAAAGTTATCTATAGAAGTCCACTAAGTAATTACCATAGTTAAAGGGTTTCCAGTTGCAATTTTTTTCCTAAACGTAATTTGTTACTCCATAGTCTGTAGATTATCAGTACCGCTTACATCGTGAATTATTCTTTTTATCCGTTTGTTGGCGTACCGCCTCATTGAATAACGGTAATTAATATTCGCCACCACCAATGCGGACAAGTTTTGTTAGTGGATTAGTTGAGCTTTGCATTTGCATTAGAATGAGCTAATATGGCCGACGTTTATTGCCGGGCTTGAACTAACCTCACTCTGTATGAGTAAAGATAAACCGCACTTAGAATTTTTGGTTCAAACACATTCTGTTATCTTATTTCATGGTTTATCGGTTAAGGGATGGTCTCTTAATGTGGGGTGAAACAGCACGCGTTAAAATAGCAGTGTTTTTATAGTTTATATATCAACAATTTTTTTGTTCATCATAAATAAACAAATTCTCCAGTAGAAACATTATTTAATTTTCTTCAGATGGTGATCTAAACAATTCTTGAATATCTGCCAAGGATCTCTTAGAATATAATGATGGCCATTCTCTTCATTTAAAAAGTCTTTCATCTAAGGTAGCTATGTTCATGACAGATATTCAAGAACTGTTGATGTCACCATGTGAAGAAAATTAAACTCTATGCTTCTACTGGAGCAATATATTAGGTCTATTTATTTTGACAAAAAAATGTTTTTTGCTATATAATTATTAGCACCACGTTTTACTACTCGTTCGGTTTGTACGCCCTTACGCTAATATGTGATGGTAGGGTGATTGTGAAATTAAATGGAGGACCTACAGTTTAACATGGGATCCGAACCACGGCGGAGACCGGGCATTCCCCACATTCACAAACTGTGATTAATACACGTCTTGCCAGAGGTGAAGGAAGGTTTTGGTAATCAGATAAATCTATTCCGGGACCAAGGTTTTTTTCTATAATGACTGCAAAAACACTGGCCTTTTCTCAGGTCCCATACACTCCCACCATAACCGTGGAAAGGGTATGGGGGAAAAAACACAAGGAATATTTCATTAGAAAAATTACCACACCCTTCCCTTACCCCCACCAGCAGGCATGCGTAATTAATTTCAGAATAGTATAGCCAAGTCAGGATTCTAATGCTATCCTTTGTATAACTTTTTTCTTTTGTCAAAATAAAATAAAATGTTCCAGTAAATATGGTTATCTTACTGGTCATTTCGGAATTTGAACAGTACCTATTCTCTTAATTTAAAATAAAATCTATTCAAATTCCGTTATATCCACGACAGATATTCAAAAGCTATTGAAATTAGAAGTGTATAAAATTTAACTAAATATATCTACTGAAGGAATATTTGTATTATTTTGGCCAAAAAGTTTTTTTATATAAAAACTGCAAAAAGTACTAACCCTAATACGCGTTCCCTTTCACCCCATCTTTTAAGGTACAAAATAAAAATTAGGTATTTATTAAATGGCATCAGGATAGAGGATTTATAAATCAGAGTATAAAATAAATTATCCTTCTAGGATCGAACCCCAGCTTCCTAAGTCAAGAGTCAAGACCACCATTCCAGCCAGTAAAAACTAGTTGCAGAGAGTATCCCGGTCCTTGCATGGACAAGTAGAGCTGCACCCAGTTGCATTAACTGCATGTCCTCTAGGGCAACACACGTCAGCAGGACTGGTATGACCTCATGACGCCTGCGTCAGGTTTACAGGCAGGAATCCAAGAGCTGCAGTACGAGGGGAATGTTCGTAATAGTTTTATAATGGTCACCAGCAAGGTTGGAACAGTAGTTGACCTTGAGTTGGACATATTACTCTGTCGTAGTCTTGACCATGTTTAGAAGACTATTTTTGGGAATATTTTCTATTTTTTTGAACATATATTAATAAGAAAATACATTTTTTTTAATCATTAAAACTTAGAAACAAAAATTTAAGCAAAACATACTAAAAATAGAGTAAAAGTCCTAACCAAACATTTGTTTTGGGTCTCTAGCGAAGATCGAAATGGATTAGTCGAAAATATTTAAGACCGCAAACCGAAAGGCTTTGTTTTAAGTAACACATCAGGTTACTTGGAGTTAAATAATTAATTTGAATATCAAGGAAAAAGTAGATTTGTTTCAAGTATTTGAATACTAATATTCTTTCATATAATACCAAAAGTGTATTCAAACAAATTAGTGATAGTAATAATAATAATAATTATTATTATTATTGCGTGTCTGGGCTACATCGATATGTAGCTCAGTTTCCGGAAAGATTATACAGTATTAATGTATCCACCGTTGCCCAGGGGACGCCAATGTACTGATCGTACATTCTTTCTTTGGAGGTCATTTCCTTGTCCCAACAAAATGAAGGGATAAAAGTGAATACGACGTCGGTTGGAGGAGAGGTGGAGCCAATGAAGACTAAAGCCAACAGTGTTTACATTGTTAGAGCTAAAATCACTACAGTAAGGCCCCCGTACCCGCTGATTCAGTGTCTGCTGTTTACCACCACCCAATTTTATTTATTTTTAATTATAGAAAAAAAGTTTTTAAGTCACAATGCTTACACCATCACCCCACTTTATATCCTCATCGTGGCCATTGTGCTATCACTTCATCGTAATCATCAACCATCATCATCATCATCATCGCCATACTCATCATCATATGCATTATACGCATCATCATCATCATCATCATACTCATCATCATCGTCATACTCATCATCATCGTCATACTCATCATACTCATAATCATAATCATAATCATAATCATAATCATTACCATCACGCTCATCATTATTGTCAAACTCATTATACTCATCATACTCATAATCATCATGTTCATCATCATAATCATTATCATCATACTCGTTATCATCATCATCATCATACTCGTTATCATCATCATCATCATCATCATATCATCATCATGTGATCGTCTCCAGAAGAAAGAGAATACCTAGTAAGTATACAGTACACGTTGTTAACTACCATCCCTCTATGCAAATGAGAGTACATTTACATTAAATTTTACTTTTCTCAACCTTATTCTATCATTTTAAATATATGAATAGTTCGGAGGGGTAGTAAGACGTTGGACACGCAAAAAAAAAAGTAAGAATTAGCACACAGGTTACTNCATGTGATCGTCTCCAGAAGAAAGAGAATACCTAGTAAGTATACAGTACACGTTGTTAACTACCATCCCTCTATGCAAATGAGAGTACATTTACATTAAATTTTACTTTTCTCAACCTTATTCTATCATTTTAAATATATGAATAGTTCGGAGGGGTAGTAAGACGTTGGACACGCAAAAAAAAAGTAAGAATTAGCACACAGGTTACTAAGAGGTAGGGTTGCGGGAGTATGCAAGTGTCGTTCAGCTCACATCAATGCCAATTTTAGAGACTTATTTTAACATTTCTAGAACAAACACAGTAACCAGACCAAATAGCATTGATTTATCACTTAGTTAAAAATAAAGGGTTAGGAATGTTACCTTTAGCGACATATTTTCCATCAAACCACTGCTATTCTGCCTGATAAACTGCAATTATGGCGTTTAAATTAAATTAACCCCTGAGGTGCTCTTATCCTGCCATCTCTCACGCCATTTGAAGACTCCATTTAAAATCAAGCGAGATCCGATCACAAGTCTCTTGAATATGATTAATCACCGTTAAAACAAAACGCCTACAATATCTTGACCACTGTCCCAATAAACACTAGAAACTAGTTAATTTGCTGAATTTGTTGGAACCAAGCTTAATCCAGATTTTCGATTTTCCGGATAATCTGTAATATTTGAGACTTTTCCATTGTTAGGGCTTTAGAAAAATTTGGGCATACGTAATAGGTAATTAAAATAACATATGTATCTACAGTATGACGATATGAAGAATAAGAGGGGATTTTGTGTTTCAAATTAAGAGAGAATAAGGCTTACAGCTTGTTTTGGTAGTAATTCGGATAGACGAGCTCTTAGTCTATATTCACTTTGAAGCCCTTAAGGAGGTGATGTAGGTAACGCGAGTTAAGAGCAGTGTGTTTTGCAGTTTTATAGCGATATTTTTTGGGGCAATGTTAGTAAAATGTATACAGTAGATTTTAAATTTCTCCACATTATGATATCAACAGTTGTTGAATATCTTTCGAGGGTGTCCTAGAAATTTGATGACAACTTTCCTCTTCGTTTAAAAAGTTTCTCATCTAATGCCGTTATGTTCATGACAAATATTCAACATGAGAAGAGAATTAAACTCTGTTTATCCTAGAGTAATGTTTGATTTATTTTGATAAAAAAATGTTTTGCTATAAAAACTAAAAAAAAAAACACACTGCCATTTATTAACTTGCAATCCTTACATCTCCACATTAATTACCACCAATAAGACGGCTGGATCTGATTAACGCCTAGATCCTTCCGAAGATAATGCCAATGGATCATACCCATCTTCTAGTCCACGCTTAACACTCTAATTACACCTTTGCTGGGAAAGATTGAATGGTTAAACATTCCTTTAGAACTTCCAAAGCTGGCCCCGAGCAGTCAGCATACCTCATCGCCGCCTTCCCGGATGAATTGGCTGGTCCAAATAAGGTCTAACTCAGAGGCTCCCCCCTCCCCTATTTCCCATCATCTCGTATGGAGGTAAATACTATTCATTTGTCTTCACTCAGATAAACGGGTTGATCTAGCCACCCTTATAAACCCACATTTACCTTTATTTAATAATTTCAATATATTTGAGATTTGAATATAAATAATATTCGATTCGGTGGCCGCATAGTACAAGGCGTTGTTCTCGTTTAAGTTTTGGACTGTTATTTACGTGGAGGAGATGGTTCGAATTTAGCTCAGGTGAATAGAAGGTGGTTTTTACTGTTATAGCCCAGACGTGTAATACATTAATATTGAATATAGCATTAATTTGTTTTCTGTCTAAATCAATCACCGGGGGAAAATATCAGATTCAAATCCAAGGAGAAATTATTGAAGATTTTTCAACTTGAAATCCAAAGAGAAATCTTAAGAATATAAATAGTTAAGAACATGAAAGGAGTGAGATCTAGTGTCCACAGGACTACTGGATTTAGAAGCTGTTTTAGCAATTAAATAAAATTTTATGTGAACCTTTTCTTATCCTCATTTGCCTTCTAATGATCAGTTCTTTATTTTTAATAAAGTAGGCCTACCTGTAATTTTAATGAGTTAAGGAGCTTAGTGCATGCGATATTTGTGATACACGTGCTCAAAATGGCTTGTAAAGGTCTATTAATACATAAGACACTGTCTTATTTTGAAATAATTGTTCTTTATAGAGAAGTATTTGGTGAACACTTTACAAACAGATTGTATAAGTAGACAATTTGCAAACTCCCTTAACATAGCACCCAGGGCTAGCTCCTTGATATTTAATAATTGTATACAAATGTAAATATATTTGTAAGCACTAAACATAAATAAACCTGGTACCTTTAGACTGATCATTCACTGCAACCAATGAGCCAAAAATATGTTGAGTTTGATCTCAGACGAGCTACCCAAAGTATTCCTACGGAATAGATGTAGTGATGGCTTAGGAAATAAAATACCTAAACTACCCTATTTATTGAAAGGGGCATTCGCTTGCAAAGAATATAAAATATAATTGTAAGCTAAGCAGCCCCAGTGCAGTAGAACCCAGCCGTTCTGAGTCAGAATAATTTTGTAGTTTTTTTTTACAAATGCGTTTAACGTCAAAATTATTAACGATTTATTTGAAGGAGTAGGGTCTGGAAGAAGGGTAAGAGTTATCTTAAATATATCCTAATTAGTGTTTAGAGAGAACTTTAAAACCCCAGTTAAAACTGCAAAAAATATCAAATCAACCCCGATAAGCCAGCAGGTCGAGATTCTAACATTGGTGCCTTATGTAATATGGCCACCATCTCGGGTGAGTAAGGCGTGTCAACCTCTCACCCAATCTTGGCATGTTCACAGTTACTGTAAGTTTCCGTTTATAAAACATAGTCTGATACATTTCGTTTCGAATATTGTTTCTTCTTATAGTAATCACTTGTAGCTATTTTATAACTTGAACAAATGTGTCCTTAAAATGATATAAGAACAATAAATAATTATGGATTGTTAATTACACAATATTTAAATAAAACAACTCATAATAATAGTACACTAAAGGATACATGTATGAAAACGTATTTTAAGAAAATGGTACGGTGCACCGCAAAGACTTTCTCTTTTTTTAATCTTAAAAAACATATATTTACTAAAATCTCGTAAGATTTTTGGAACAAAATAATATATATTGTTGCAGAAACACCAAAGAGTACAAATTAAATAATAGGCAATGTTACAGGAAAATTTAGGAAAGAGGAGCGTTTCTGTCCACCAAAGATTATAACAATCAATTACATATTATTTTATAATGTTTCTATCCACCTTTCCTATACCTTCTTCCAAATATAATACAATTACCTCATAAAGAGAAAAGAGGTTTTCCTTATAGAGTTATATCATATTATTTTATAAGTAATTCATAAAATAATATATGTTTGCCTATAGCTCAGAAACTATTGGTTTTATTAAAATATATCCTGAATTAATTTTTCTTTATTTTTAATAGTATTACAACTTTAAAATGGTAAGTTATTTCGTATCCAAATAGTTACGTGGATATGATTAAAACCTGAAATTTGTGCTTCTATAAAGTGCCCTTAAGTCTCTTTCACGAGAAAACGAGAACTACCATTTTGATTGTAATGTTAAACAATGTCCGGTTAAAAAATGTATCGAAAACTCGTTACAAGGGATTTTGAGAAAAAAAATGTTATCTCTTTTTTCCCCTCAATAAACTACACTTAATTTTAGGGGTGAATATCTAACTCCAAAAACTCCTTGGGGGAGCCTTATGAAAGCCCTAAATACCAAATTTTAGCCCAATCGGTAAAATGGTTTCAGCTATAGACTGAGAAACGGTCAGACTCGCCAAAAAAGTGTTTTTCTGTTTCATAGGTTCATGAAAAGTCGACAGTTATCAAAGTTTTGAGTTCGATTTTTTGAAGATCACAGTAGTTCTTTCTTTCGAGGGGTCTAGAGAAAGTAGAAAAAAAATCCACTCTTTTAATATTTGATTATATCTCGTGTGGCGGGGGTACGGTAATTTTAAAGTCGTTCTCATCACAAGAGCATGGCAATAAACCTTCCCGGTGCATACCTCCATAGTGGTATACTACCTTGATAACTCATAAAAAACATAATTAGCTGTAGTAAGGAACAATATATTCTGATTGATAAAAATAGAAATCAATTGAAAGAGAAAAATAAGACAGAAAATTAAGTTATTGATATAAATTATAAAGATAATATAAATTAAGTTTACTTGTCATAAAGAGTAAGTATATGGACTATTTAGCAAAATTGTTAATAAAATAAGAATTAAGAAAAGTCATTGATTGTGATAAGGAATAGAGATTGTGCATTGAGTCTAAGGATTGTGATAAAAGATTTTTTTTGAATAAAAGTTAAAATATAATACTTGACATACGACATTAAAAATTTGAGTCAGAGCAACACATATATAACCAAAAACAAAAACATATTAAAATACATGTATTAAAGACATGAGTTAAAGTTAAAGATGAAGTGTATAATACTGATAAATACAATAAAGTTATAATTACAAAAAAGTTAATTGAGTTTGTTTGAGAATTGATGCCTATCCTTTTATAAAAACTTTGTAAGTTTGCTTATTCTTGTAATTCAGGAACTTATAATATCACAATTCAATAAACCATAAATATTTAAGAAACATATGTCCAAAAACATGAGATAATATTAGAGGCACAGATAAGACAATGTAATAAGATATATAAGTTAAATTGACAAAAGTGGGATCATAAAAA
The DNA here is from genome assembly GCA_902141375.1 of Timema poppense. Lineage (NCBI taxonomy): Eukaryota > Metazoa > Arthropoda > Insecta > Phasmatodea > Timematidae > Timema > Timema poppense. The sequence goes on from CABFOV010011031.1 coordinate 13,432, forward strand.
TATAAAGAGGTTAAATGAAAGTTGATATTTATTCTTATCTGAAAGGTTTTAAACGCCCTTGTTCCTTTTAATTCTGGAGTGAGATTGTCACAACCCCGACATGTTTTGGCGCTTCATAGGCACCATCCTCAGGTCTAAATGAGAAAAAGAGTTAACGTAAGTTGCGGTGCAAATATTCAATGTTAGCCAATAGTTCTTCCTAGCCATGTAATCAAGAAGAAAGATTTTACAAAGTTCGAATTAAAACTAAAGTCGTGGTGATGACTACTCTGAGATGTCAAGCTCATATAGTCGTGCTCGCCGGCTAGGATGAGGCTTGTACGGGTTTAACGCACCGAGGGTGGTATTTCCATATGGTTTCTCACCCTCCCCTGACACAAATGCGGGGACCAAACATCTACATCTCTACCTTACTCATCCACACTTCATTAGTGTTAATAAACGTGAAACTCATAACCCAAACTGCACACTATATAGTTTGTTTTAACCAAAAATAATATAAAATCCCTACACACATCCGTAAAACTATGCTGATAGCATTAAATTGTTTTCAAGGTTTCGGCGTACAGCGCCTGGAGATCAAATCTGTTTAAGCATTCATGTAAAACAAATTGCATAGGAGATAGGCGCGCGTCACTGCACACCTCGACATCTTGGAGCACGGCAGCAGAACATACCACAATTAATAGTAAACAACACACCAGTCTAACTAGAGGTACGAATAAGTTCTGAGGGTCATCATTAACCTCAGAAAGTGTTGCCTTTATAAAATGTGCAGTGCCACGCGTCTGACTCCTACGCTACTTTTTGTTCACACATGCTTGAACAGCTTTGATCTCCAGGCGCTGTACGCCAAAACTTTGAACACAATTAAATGGTATTATCATAGTTTTCTGGATGTAAGTGTATAGGGATTTGTATTACTTTTGGTTCAAAGCAGCTATACCTGCAGTCTGGACTGTGAGTTTCCAAACAACCTGTATATAATCTCGACAACAGACATTTAAAATTAATTTATGTTTTCTAGGGGGTGGCGGGTGAATGCCTTAATACCCGTCCGGTATATTCGCATATTAGCAATAATAGGATAGGGATGAGAAAGGTATAATTTTAAGTGAAGTTTACCCATTTACGTGGAGAGAGAGTGATAAACCAGTTATTGGAGAATCACT
>CABFOV010011032.1:0-14600 GCA_902141375.1 Timema poppense
GGGGCCGAACGTGCGAGCGAGCGAGCAAATGGGGGATCAAACGTGCGAGCGAGCGACTGGGGGGCCAAACGTGCGAGCGAGTGAGCGATGGGGAAACAAACGTGTGAGCGAGTGAGCGACTGGGGGGCCAAATGCGCGAGCGAGCGAGTGATTAGCAGATTGGGCTCAATAGATGTTGACGAGGAGGCAAAGGTTCGAATCTTTGCTTAGTGAACTTAGGGTGTTTTTTCATAAGTGATTTATTGTTGCGGTTTTTCTCATCCTCTATCCACGGTAATGGTGATTATTAATTTTAAACTGCTACTTTCATTATATTATGAAGTATTTTAACATATCAATTCTACATATATATAGGTATGGTTTATGATCTTACCAATTAAATTAGGCCGTTAGTAGCAAGTGTGCAAAACCTATCGATAGTAACAAAAATGTCAAAATGAGAAGTTTGACCATCAGTCAATGAACCAACATACAATAATATTGCCTAGCGCCTGTAAGCTAGGCTATACCGGGTCGCTCTCTCTCTCAGTCTGGCTGTAACCTAATGTAGGCATCCATTTCTGAGAAGGACGTTTAGTATTGTTTGAATAATTCATGCGGAAGTAAATAAAATCATTACTTTTCAATATAAATATCCAAAATACTTAATATTATATAATCGGCACTAATAATGATTAGTATTTAAGAATGTTGTTAAATGAATTAATCTCTAAAAATATTAGAATTAGATAATTTTATGGATAGGCTTGGATAAAAGGCGATTAAAATAATTAATTATAGTTATTTAATTTTTAAATTTAGACAAAATCAAATTATCAATAATAGATTATTATTTTAGGTACGTTCTAACGGCACCTTAAAATTGTTAAATAAATTATTTATTATATTTCATTTGCTTCAACCAAGTTTAAGAGCTTAGTTAGAAAATTTCGGTAAAACATCCAACACCCTTTAAACACCAAAGTGATACTTTTTCTCTTGAACAAATCTGTCACGTTAATCAGCTGAAAAACATCACGCAAAGCTGAAAGTACGCTTTGCCGCAAAACTTACATCAAAGATCCTCTTACGAAAGGACTAGAATTATTATTCAAATTTTTTCCTCCCACTGAACATTTAATACCTTTGACTCTGCCTAAAAATAGCAAGTTGGTTTTTATATTTTCCTTCTCCGTTTGATCCGGGAAATTTTTCGTGAAATAAAAACGTTAGACTGCTTTTCGTTGGGAAAATTGTGTTAAGAGAGGATTATTTTGATGATTACAAAAAATAAATTTGCGAGGTTTTACGAATGAAGCATGGACGTGTAGGGATAACGAAGCTCTTGTGTAAGGGTAGGGTATTCTCAGCAAGAACTTGCTAAGGATGTAAATACTCTTTATAAATTAATACGTTAATTATTACTTGATGTATAAGTAAAACTTTACATGTTACGAAACTTAGGAAATTACTCACTAGGCAAGTTTTTTATGTATATTAATTAGGAATTGAGTTTGTTACCACTTTCAGCTACTGCTTTTGAGCATTTTACCCTTCTAAATAATGTAGATAACTATAATTTATTTTTCATAATCATATGTATGAACTTTAAATTGCCCAAAATGTCTTATTCTATTAGTTTGATTATAAAATATATCCTTATTACTAAGCGAGAGTAAAAACTACTACAATTTTGAAAATAACATATATTTCTTACTTAATGTGTTTATTGTGGGTCTTGTTGATTATATGTATTTATTATAATGCATGTAAATACATAATAAAAACACAACTTATTAACTGACAAGTAAGAAACTAATTAAATTAAATACACTTCATGCAAAGTAAAATAAATTGTTCGCGTGAGAAAATTAACATACCAATCAATAACCTATTTGTTAATGTATTTCAAAACTTTCCCTATTGATATGCCATATCATGTATTAGTGTAATGATCTACGAAAGTATCGAGATTAGTTAAATTCGTTTTATTTTGAGCACTATTAGACCAACATTGTCTGATGTGATGATTGATACCAAATAGGTCAATGTTAAATCTACTTCGAAACCCTATCAGATTAACCTGCTTATCAACGTAATATTCCCACTATAGTGTGTCTGAGAATGAGTTATTAGGGTTTGTTTGAGGCGTTAACACATTTCAAGTGCTACCTTTATGGACATCCTTTTGAGGTAATTATAGACACCAATTTGAATGAGTTAACTATATTCCCGTTGATTTGCACTATTTAAAGTGAAGTGTCAGCATTTTTTTTATTATAGTCTTTACGGTGGTAAACTATACTTTAGAATTACCATTATTTAGCTCACAAGATGTGAACTAGTTGTTCCCCATTGCATTTCTATTTGTAACTTATATAATCTCTGTTAGCTTTAAAACATACATAACTGTCTTGGGATTGACAGGTTGTAGAAGATATTTCTTCCAACATCTTCCCGATTGTCCGATGAACTCTCTCACAGCACCCATTCCCGATCGTTTAGTAAGAACTTGTTAGTAATTTATTTATCTCCAGCAACTTACAGATTTGAACCATTAATACTGACATAAAATTTGTTTCTTGATCAGACAACAAACTTCCCATTACTGCAAATTTCAAAATCAAATTAAATACCAATGCCTTGTCAACCGTTTCTGCCAACTGTTCAGGGATTGGAACCATAACAAGTTAACGGGAAAATGGTCAAGTATGGTTAAATATATATATCCTCCTACCCGACTTAGGTAAGGGTCCTAATGTGTTAATTACAACTCTTTCAGAATGAGTTGTAACCTCTGGGAACTCTACCAACTTTACTCGTGTAACACCGCCTTTCATCCTTTCCTTAAACTGACACTGCTGTTTACGTAGAAGTCAACATCAAGTTGCCTTGACGTCCACTAGTACTGCTCCGCAAACATGCGATTCGTAGAATGTTTTCCTGAATGCCCGGAAAACAAGCCATCGTGGCATTCCTCTAAGATCTCTTTAACCATTATTTGGGGACTACTATTCTCAGCCCTTGATTATTTTTTCAATACAAGACCCCTCTCCTTCCACAAACTGATCTCGATGTTTCCAATTTCGACAGTCTTAATCTAATTTCTGAGCTGTCTTAAGCTCATCGTGCATTTCCACAGTAAGTTCCCTTATCATCCTTGATAACGCATCGTCATTATCGTGGAGAATTCCCGGCCAATGAGTCACTGTAAATGTGTAGGGCTATTCACTGAGGCCTATTCCATCGTAACAACCTACTTGACGGATCTTTCAAATTCAACAACAATTTTAAAGCTGATTTTTATATAATTACTTCAAAATGATGTTCATACAGGTAGCACTTGAAATGTGTTACCGCCTCAAACAAACCCTAATAACTCATTCTCAGACACATTATAGCTTAGCTCAGCTTTGCTCAGCTGTCCCTAAGCGTAGGTTATGGGGTGTTCTACCCCCTCTACCTTCTAACATAGCACATGCACTATTGCAAACTTAGAAGCACCGGTACTCAGAATAAGAGAATGTCCAATATCCAGTAGGCCAACACTCGTGAGGAGGTCAATATCTCTTTTAACTGATTGAAATTGCGTTCACAATCCTCTGTCCTGATCAATGCGTGCCCCTCCCTCAACAATGTGGTTAGTGTTTTGGACACACTCGCATTGTTAGGTACAGGCCTTCAATAAAAATTGCTTGTTCCGCGAACACTTTGTGTTTATTACACCCCACTAGGGATTAAGAAATACCTTACTGATTCAAAATTATGTTGTTCAATTTCACACCTTCTGCAGAAATAATTTGTCCTAGATATTTGGTTTCACTCATAGTGAATTAACATTTCTAGAACGACAAGAATAATTTATATATCCTCAACCTTTCAAAAAGTGCGATCAGACGAACAAGATATTGTTCACAATCTATTGAAAATACAATGATGTTGTCTAAATACGTAATAGCTTGCTCAGGACTCAAACCTCGTAGTACTGTGTCCATCACTTTCTGGAACGTGGCAGGGGCGCCCTTGAGAAAAAGTGGCAGGCAAGGATACATGTACACCCCTGCGGGAGTAATGAAGGTTGTTTTCGCTTAGTACTTGAGATGAACATAAATTGCGTGGTACCCTTAAGTTAAATACAAAACATAAAAAACTGCATTGGCCCAATTTATCAATGGTATTCACAATTTTCGGCAGCTGGTAGACATCTGGAGTCACTACCAAGTTCAGTGCCCGATGATACACACAGAACCTGTATTTTTAATTTCCCTCTCCTGATTTCTTTTAAACTATGACTATTGGAGACGCCCATGGTTAATCTCTTTGATCTCTAGGTATTATAAAACCAGACTCAAATTGTTCATTAGTCTTTTCTTAGATAAGTTTCTGATAACTATAGGGAATCCTATACGCCCTTTGCGTGATTGGTGGTGAGTCTACTGAATGAATCCAATTTTGAACTATAGGTGTTGCTGGTAGATTACTTATATTTCTAAATATTTCTTGATAGTCCATTAAGAGTGTTTCTAACTTAATCTTCTGTGGGGGTGTTAAATGACTAATCTTATTTTTAAATTTCGATTTCTTTGACCTTCCTTTGGTCAAAATTATCTATTCACTCTATATCCCATAGACCAACATTATCTATGGGTTTCCATATGGCCTTACATTTTCTTGAAATCCATTCTTCAAACCCCCACTAACATTTCGACTCATTGAACCTTCATTAAGTCATGACGCGACACTCTCTATTGAGTGAAGAATGGCCAGCATGCATCACTTAAGTATTTCGACGTCAACCCTTACAATTAAAAAATTAACTGAACTCATTAGAATCTGTTGTTGAACCTGGGCCGACTCTATCAGCTCCATCGCTGCGTCCCTTGTATTCATATTTTCTTTAGCAACTAGAGGCTCCGTAAGATAATATAGTTTTATTTTTAGATCCTACCAGTAACTGGACTTTGATCTTGACCACTCCTACAAGGCCTGAGAATATTTTTTCAGAGTCTGTCAGATATATCTGGACAGCATTAGCAACCAAAAGAGTTATAACTGCCTTCATTAAGGCAATATTTGTCCGCACGACCTCACTCTCGAATGCTCAGATTAATTTATAATGATTTTTGCGTGAGGGAACTACTGGTTTTTATACATCAATAACAGCTGAATACTTTTTCAGAAAGTCAATTCCAATAACAACAATTATACCCTAGATGTTTTTACAAGCAACAACTTGAACCATCATCCGATATACATCCCCATAATATAGATCTAGTTCCACCTCTTTTTCCCATAAGTTGTCTAATGCATTCTCCGTCACACCCATTAATTGGTAAGCTGGTGGAGAAAGATCCATTATTCTCTGTTTATTACTTTGCTACATTATGGAAGTTTGAGCGCAACCATCTATTAAGAACCTGCATTTTCCTCTCTCACAAAAGCATTCCAGAACTAGTTCATCAGTAGACCGGTCATTACCTTGAGCGATTGTGGGAACTAGCCTTGACTGGGACCGATTTATGTGGTTTAAATAGCCCCACCCTTTTTTTTAGTGTTGACCACTATTGCTACAGTATTTGAAAAATGGCCCTTTTTGCCACAATTAAAATAAAAGTGTCCTGTTCCATTTTGCCTATCCCTAGGTCTAGATATTTTACCTTGAGGTTTCCTGTAATCCCTTGCTAAATGCTCTTTAATATTGAATTTAAAAGAGCGTTTATTCCCTGCGACTTAAAATATCTTTTCCCCCTTCCTCTGAGGATGCCTGTCCCTTTCTATGGTAATAACCGCTTCTCTTATCACATCCTTAAATGACTTAGTTTCCGTTAAGCGGTTAAATCTCCCAAACTCCCCAGACAATCTATTAAAGAAAGAATCTCACGCCCACTGGTCAGTCTCGAACCAAAGTAGCTCGTTCATGGTAGTTCTTGAGTTATGTCGTTGATCTTCCTTAGCTTATATGCAAATGTTTTAACTTTTCTCTCTTTTTACATCTAGTTTTGTTGAGCAGCTCCTTAAAATATGTGGCAGTAAATTTACGCCTAAAAGGCTCCACTAAACGAGTTTTCTAAACCCTCAAATGAGTCTGTTTCTAACCATGGACGATCATAGATTAGGAATTCTAGGGCCTCACCTCCTAATATCAACTTAGTGATTCTGTAGTTCACTATCTGTACACTCTAGCGAACTATCTGCTTGCTCTAGCTTAGAAAATAAAACGAAAATATCATCTTCTTTCTTGCCTTTGAATATTGATATACTAGAGATCAGAGAAAAGTTTCTAATATTCTATTGCGGTAACTCTTTCAAACTTATTCCCTGCTTCTTTCCTAAGGCCCTCGTTTATTAAAGCAAGGTCTGACACTTACGTTTGTTTGCAGTTAAATAATATAATCGCATGTGCTCTATATATAGTATTTTATCACTTTGTATTTTTCTTCCCTTAACTCGTTTGGCCTCATATATTCTTCTCTGTTGAAGATTTTTCATTTTTTTACTTCTTATATTTTCTAAAGCATTTACTTTGCTACTCAGAGCTCTTGTAATTTTCCTCAATTTTCTAACATTTTCATTCAAAATGCCCAGAAATATCCCTATGACTATTTTATTTCCCTTCCGAACATATACTCTTTTCTGACCCCCCTCCCCCCTTACCTATTGTTTTATTGGATTTATAACAATATTATTTTTGCTTCTTCTATTTTGCAAGTTCCAACACGGTTATATCTTATTTGTATTCCTAATCCTATTCAGTATTTTTCAATACTCATCACTAGTAGACTTTGGTCCAAATAGATATCAGCTCCTGGCAATTTTTTCATATCCTTCACTTCATTCCTAATCCAATGTTTGAAACTGTTGCAGTCTAGATTTTATCTGCAGATATCTCCTGGGATATTCCATTTACACGTTTCTTGAACTGGGTGTTTGTCACCATCAGGGCGTTCCGTGGGCAGAATTCGATGAGCAGCAGTTATCTATTGGTTATTTTCCCCCAAGTCTACGTAGCCCTATGTCTTCTTTTATCGTCCTTCTCCAAACACACTGTTCCAATCACCCATTTTGATGAATTTCACATTCCTTCTTTCCTATTGTTTGGAAATTATTTTAATTTAATCATATACTTCTTCTTCCTCGACATCGTAACGTCTCTATCTCACGGCTTATTTAATTCATTTTTTTCATTATGAAGGTTTCAATCAAATAAATGTTACCTTTTCAGCACATATATAGGATTAACTACGGCAAATTGTACCATGTAAAATAAGTGCATTGTTATTAATTGGAATAAGATTAGAAGTTGTATCACACAAATGATGTGCTGTAAGTTATTTTTTTTAAAGCAATGCAAAAATCTTTTGAATTTAATGTAAATGTTCAGAAACCCATAGCCCAAACTGAACATATTGTTTATTTAAACTAAAAGTAGTACGAAATTCTTATACTCTTACATCTGGAAAACTATTCCAATACCATCAAACTGTGTCCATATTTTCGGCGTACAGCGCTGGGATAGCAAAGCTGTTCAAGCACTCGTGTACAACAGGTTTCATAGGAGCTAGGTGCGTGGCTCTACACACCTCGACATCTTGGAACACGGCAGAAGAACATATCTCAATTATTGATAGTAAACAATACACCTGTCCATCTATAATTGCGAATACGTTCTGAGGGTCATTATTTACGGTACTGTATCACAGAAAGAGCTTGTCATTATTACATGTGTAGTGCCACACGCCTCACTCCTATGCAACTGGTTGTACACGCATGATTGACAACTTTGCAATCTCGGCGCTATACGACAAAACTTTGGACACAATTTAATGGTTAATGGTATTAGCATAGGTTTCCGGAGTAAATGTACAGGGACTTTATATTGCTATTTGTTCAAACAAACTATATGTGCAGTTTGATCTATGAGTTTCCGAATACTTTGTGTATAGTATATATATATAGATTATATAATATATATGTATATTATATATAGTATTTATGTATAGTGTATATAAGTATTGTACATAATATATATGTATGGACAAAGGTGTAGTAAACATTATATATATTCCATTCACAGTTGGAGTTAATCTCTGAAAGGTCTTTTTTCCTACCAATATCCTACTATATAGTAGATTTATGGTAGGGAAAAGGGCCTTTCAGAAGTCAATTCCTACGGTGAATGGAATATATATAGTATATTCTGAAAATTGATAAATGACACCTGGGCACGGGAATCGAACCCGGAACTTTTGGTTTAGTACGCCAATGCTTTAACCACTGAGCTATCCAGGAGTATTGGTGTACTAAGCCAAAGGTTCCTGGTTCTATTCCCGTGTCCAGGTGTCATTTTTCAATTTTCTGAATATGATATCTGAGTGGTGTAATCCCTCACTAAATGCTTACACAATAGCTTCGGCTATTTGATTCTTACTATCTATAGTATATATATATATATGTATGTTGCATATATATACTATATTATATATTACATATATAGTATATATATTATATATAACATAACTTATATATTATATGACATATTTATATAATATATATTATATAAAACTAAAACCATATCTTCCTAGCGAGTCTTCCATCATTTCTTTCTGTGTTGGCATTGGCTTAACTGAACAATAATTATTTGTGTATATCACCATTGAAACCATAATTTGTGTATATTGTAGATTGGTAAATAGAGTATTCCTCTTTTGTTAAAAACAGTAGTTGAGAAAGAGGTTGTATTTTAGTTATCAGCGTGGCATGTAGGAGCAAACTACGTTTTAAATATAATTAAACAACGGAAGCTAAAAATCTCTGTATAGTCCATAACCTTTGACCAGTGAACTTTTAAATATAAAGTAGAGTGATGGCTTATTATATATAAATTTTACAAAAGAAATATTTAAAATAAATTTTAGTACAATAATCTGCCACCATCGATGCAAAAATCCACTATTTCAAAAGATTTTGGTATTTTTTTAGAAACACAAAATCTAATAGGACACACTTTGGTTTAAAATCTTATAATCATTATCCAATTAATAGCTCAAGGGGCTATAATAATATTATGTATGCGTGATTTGGTAAAATGTATTTTATTGAAACCATTATTTGAAGTTAACAAACAATTAAGACATAAATTAGAGTTATAAATATATATATTTATTTGTTACATATATTTAACAAGCAGTAACTATATTTTGTAATTGAAAACATACAGTTTTTATAATTAACACGTTAGATAGTATTATTTTCCTCATCTTCACAGATTAAGACTGCATGAGTTCACTTATGTACAAAACTTAAAAATAATTACTTATTCTAGTAACTACACGGTCTAAGGCAGTTTTTCTCATAAATCTTAGGCCAATAGACCATTTAACCATTAAAAAGGTTATTCGTGAACCCTTTGATGAAGGATAAATGTTAACAAATTAACAATAACTTTCCGTATATTAAGGGGAAAAATTAATCATAATAATTGTTTTAAGTAAAAATAACTAAAATATAAATGAACCTATAATAAATGGTTGTACCTATGTTTACATTTTTATTCGTAATATTTACTTAAATAAATGTGAAAATAATCACAATAAAATTTAGAAGAAAATATAAGTATTATATTTGTATATTTATAATGACTGATAAATTATATGATCTTAAAATATCATTTAAATCTCCATAAATCTGATTCAACACTAAGGCAATTTTGTCTCACATTTTTTAGAACATCAAAAGTGGAAAATGCTGGTTTGCACAACTAAGTTTTTGTAAAAGTCATAAAAAAGTTCAGTGCTTTTTATGGAAGTATTTTTTGCTGACAGACGAGAAAATGAAAATAAAAGAGAATTTTCAAATGCTCCTCTCAATTATGTGATCACAAAATGTGTGGCCAACCACAACATTTCTGTCTCACTTTCTCGTCGATATTTAATATGGGAGGCATTTCAATTGTGTTTAGTATATACCAGGGATCTACCCTTATCTTTAACATTTTATAAAATGTAAAGTATGTCACGAGTTCCCTGGAGGATATCATGGACCCCATGGAAGAACATTTTCAGATTCTCAGGTCAAAGAACTAACACATGTAGTAGCATAGACTGATTGCGGAGGACATCAGGTTGGAGCGAACAGATAAAAGACAGACTTACCTTCTTCATCAGTCAAGAGTCCTCTCTGGACGTTGAACTGGCTCTGGCTAACCTACCAAGTACCGCTTTATTGAGACGCCCCTGGTGATAAGGTAGTCCTTTTCACTCAAGGAAGACCCTCAAATGGCTCTTGCACCACTTTATCCATATCGGTATCCATAATAGAGTCTGCGGCCAAGTCATCGCTGGATAAAGGCGAAATATCCCTCTTATGGAACACTTGCACACCCTCCCTCCCCCCACTGTCCACCCATCTTCCACGAGGACCTCCAAAACGTCAACGCCAGGGTTAACAGGCCATTGCGGAAGTGGGTGTAATGGCTGGTGTCGGAAGCAGCAAACATCTGGGACGACATCGGTGCATCAGTGCCATCGCGGCTCCCAGGGACGGAGAAAGAACATCATATACTATGATAATGTTTCTAAGATTTCGGGGAAATCTGCTTGCAGCTGAGTGAATTGAGAGGATCTTAAATTAACAACAGAAATGTTTATTTCTTTTAAGAAAAAATCCTATACCAAAATAAAAGCTAGTACACGAACAAAATGAGAGCTGTGTAAATAACAAAATTATTAAAAAACTAGATTTTAGCACCATTAAAAAAAATTAAACTTTACTCGCTGGAGGGCGGGAAATACACTCAATAAATAAGTTAAAAATGCATATCTATTTATTAAATTATTAAATTTTATAATCAAATTCAATACATCAATAATAGTTATTTCATTTTCTTATTGCAATTGCCATATTTAACATAAACATTCTTACATTAAAAGGTAATCTTTATTTATAAATAACTACAAAAAGTATTCGAAAAAATTTACCTTTAACATTTCATTAAATTGTTAAAAATATTTAATAAATGTTAAAATGTGACATTACGGGCTTAAGTTCTGAAAACCAACATTCTTAGAAATTGAATTTCTCATAACGGCTGTCGCTAGAATATTCCATATCATGTCCGGGCCCCAGGTGGTTACTCTATATGAACATAATATCACAAAGGTGATCTAGATCTTTTTATTAAACTTCTTCCTACCTTAATATATTTTATTAATAAAGCTAAACGATCTCCTTACGGGAGGAGTTTCTATCACACGACTGCACCTTTTTACTGGTAAAGATGCTGTATTCCAGACTGAAGTTGCTAGGGGTGTCATTGCCACACCACTTACCTAAGGGAAGGATCACACAACAAGTATATACACATAACTGTGAAAAGACTATAAATATATGTTATCTCCAGATTTAACTTAATAAATTGTGTCTTACATATATATAATACATACTTAGGAGAATTTTTGAATAAAAATTATTTTAAAACATCTAGGATTTTTAACAATATTTTAAACAATCAAAGCATCACGTCTTAGTCTGGTTTTAATTGAAATACAAATATAAACATATTTTAGAATGTTAAATTTATAGTAGTTCTATATGAGAGTATTAGTAATTTTTAAAAAAAACACCATGGTATGATCCTGCAAGCGAGCTATACCAACCTAGCCGCCACAAACATTAACAATGATGGTGCCAACCTTTTTGAATTGAGGGTGTCATATGGTCATTAAAACAGGTACTCCAGCCATTATTAATTGTTTGTTAAACCGAATTCACTATTCCTTTATTCAATTAGCTCTTAATGTTTTCATCCCTCGAATCATGTCTCTTTGTTTTCTCCCTACATTTGTAGAGCAAATATTTTAAGTGGTTAATACAGTTGTCATGATACAGCCCACTACCAGAAATTTGATCAATTTCCAATTAAATTATTGTAGAACATTCTGTATTTACTAGTATATTTAGTTTAAGTTAATAATACTGTAAAATTAGTTTCAGTGCTATTAGGTGCTACATTTCTTATCGCCATTTAAAAAGCTAAATTTTCAAATAAAACCTTTTAGATTTAAATAAAACTGTATTGTTAACATATTAAAAGCATAATATGTTTATTTATTTATTTATAATTAAATCTTCATGTTGAAGAATGATCTCTTGTACATTTATAAAACACAGTAAATCTTACTTTTTAATCAATCACATACGATTGACCCGTGCTTGAATCTCAGTTTTGGATTTATTTTAGTAATAATTTATATTTTTCAAACGCTTATCGGTTACGCTTCTATTATTTTGGTTCCCGGTTCATGGTTAAGCTCCACTTAATCACAAAAAGTGACTAAAAGCTTTTTCACATTACATGTAAATATGACATAGCTAATTAAATTAATAACTAGTCACGTAAATCGTCTATGTTTAAACTAAAAACGTGTAGTTATCACGAATTTTAAGAAATTGAGCCTATTACTCACATTGATAAGAATGAGGAATTAATTTAAATTGCAATTAGGCCAGTTTGCCGGAAATGAAAAGGTCAGGGTTATAATCCCGGCAGAGTTCTTTAAGGGTGATTTTCCTTCAGGTTTTTACCAAACTCCTTCCATTCATATTCAAGTACACTTATTATAAATAATTTATTACTAATTACCACGCTATTAGAATAAATAAAATCATAACGGTTAGTAGGATGCAATGGAGAAATAGAATATAATATTCAAACCTATTTTAAATATCAATTTGTTTTAAAATTATGTATTATTGAGAAACCGATAATTTATTTCCAAATAATCTAAACCAGTTACAATTCTTAAATGAAAAACCGAGGGAAGTTAAATGCTTACCCATCCATTGTATACTTTACTCTTTATTTTATGTGAAAGATAACTTCATTAAGTTTAATTGAATGTTTTCTATAAACGAGTCCATAATATTATGACATAATACGCATGCAATTAATTTAAATACTTCTAAGATCATGGCAATTGATAAGTGATAGTTCAGTTCTATTAGAAAATCAATAAAATGTGTTGTATTTATTCACGATTTATAAAAATTTGGTAAACCTTTTTTCTCAAAAGACTATATATTTATACAAACAGAGCAATGAAAGATGGAGAAAGTAATTTACTTAAGTTCACGCTGTGATCTCAATCACTCTATCTGCATTGGAAGTACCCTGTAGTTCCCCCTATGTTAGCCCTCTTTCTACCACTTATATCTCTATCTGCAATGGAAGTACCCCCTAGTTCCCCCACTATTAACCCTCTATCTACCACTTCTCTCTTTATCTGAACTGGAAGTACCCCCTAATTCTTCTTCTGTTTGCCCTTTCTCTAACACTTCTATCTCTATCTCCATTGGAAGTGCCCCGTAGTTCCCCCTCTGTTAGCACTCTCTCTAACACTTATCTCTCTATCTCCATTGGAAGTGCCCCGTAGTTCCCTCTCTGTCAGCCCTCTCTCTACCACTTCTCTCTCTAAAGATCAAATCCACACATAGCTGTAATAGACCCGTCGCATTGGCGCTGCTATGTACATTATTTTTGTCACATTAGCAAATATACCGGGACGCAGCGAGAGGAGCGACTAATCACACACACTATATAAACAGACAGTCAATTAAGTGGATTTAGGGTTATTACATATCATTATATCCTTCCACTTTGATTTATTTTAATTGGATGATACTCTTATAAAAGACAAACACTTAATTTTTATGAACAAATGTTTCAACACAAAATGATCCATGGAAGATTTAGGTTTACCTAAATATAGAAATATATTTATATTATTAAAGATTTGTATAGTTTGTCTACACAGTACTATTAATTTATAGCCATTGAACATCTTATACATTTGTCTCCAAACTACAACCTGTACCCACTCGCCGAAATGTCCACCAGATCTTATTACAAATCTGGGTTAAACACAATTTAATTACTTTGATGGGCTGTATATCAGTAATATATAGTTTCCTGAAGTTGTCTTTGAATTTTTGGAAAAATCAGAGCGGAAAGCACTGGTGAAAAAGCTTTCTTAGTATAATAGAGCCTATTCCACTCTTAGATTCCTGTAGCCATCATGGATTCCTACCGACTCTTTCTAACTCTCTGGTTTCCCCGTAAGCACTGTCCCTTTTCTACTCTACCATTTATAGCTTACAAATTAATCATCGTTATTTCTGTGAAATGACCATGCTATATTAAATTTTAACATTTATTGAAATTTAAAGTGAAAGCAATAGAAACTATCAATGAATGTATAAATTTAACTATTATTTATGTTTCAAGAGATGAAAAATATAATTTTTTCTCAGTTTCACGAGTTCCCAAACATATCACTTCATAAGTCTCGTTTTAATTGTGTGAGAGAGTCAATTAATTTATTGTGGCTATAGTAATAGCCAGGACTAAACCCTATAAGGTCTGAAATGTTTATCTTTTACACGAGGATTAGAAAAATAAAAATTATCTTTAAATATTTAAAGTAAAGAAAGAAAATATGTTCTTGTTAAATCTACATTTCTTTTGATTTTAGATTGGTATAACATAGGTACACTCCGTCGAGATTGTAAGGTAGCAACTCACTGGCTCAGCCCACGCGGTATGCTATACCTCCTCACATGACTGC